>CAJVQA010000181.1:0-40736 GCA_910591915.1 Cetraspora pellucida
ATATGTATAAATTATTACAATAAAGACTACTCTATTGCTAATAAATGCTATTTATAATAATAAGAACTAATAGATATTATATATATAATAGATATAGTAGATATAATAGAAATAATAGATTTGTTAAAAATGATAGATCTAATAGAAATGTAATATCTGTAATATCTGTAAGATCTATAAGATTTGTAAGAAATATAAGATTTTTGGCACAGTAATTTGAGCCAATCAGAATCAAGTTACATGTATTAGAATTAGTGCTTTTATCAAAATCATCCTGATCTTGTGATCCTGTAATCATAATCATATGATCTTGTGCTTGTTAGAATTGTCTCAGTGAGCTGAATCCAATAGTGATTCTTTCATCCAATTTGGTTTAGTACATCAAAAGTTATGATCAAAAATATGTAAAACTCTTAATGTTAACAGTATACATCTTTTTCAGTAATAGTATTGAGTTTTCTATAGTCAATACAAAGTCTCTTTTGGCCATTCTTTTTTGGTATCAGTACAACAGAAGAAGGCCAGGGTCCAAAGAATTCTCTAATGATTCATTTTTCTAACATTGCTTGAATTTCTTTTTGCAGAAAGTCTTGCTTATCAAGAAGATATTGATAAACTCTTTGTTTAATAGAGTTGTAGCTATTTGTGTTAATTTCATGATAAATAATATTGGTTTGTCCTAATTCTTTAGACTATCCATTTTCTAAGATATTTTCTGAGAAAATATTAATATTTTTCATTAAGAGTTGTTCAGCTTGGACATGTTGGTCTTTGATAAATTTCAGATTTATATTTAGGTTTAGGTTTTCAATAGAATAGATCTTTTCTTCTAATAGTTAAGTTATGTAAAAGGCAGAAGTAGCTTCTATTTCTGACTAGAAATTGTAATACATTTCATCAATTACAAAAGGCCATTCTTCTAAATAATAGGTTTCTATTTCTTCTTCTTCATCTAGCTCATCGATCCATTAATTTTCTTTATCCTCATCTATTTCTTCTAAGATGGGGTAAGAATTAGTAGTATAAGTAGTATTGATAGTAGCTTTCTTTTCTAAGTATCAAATGTTTAAAGTATTGTTTTCAAAATCCAATTTGGTTCTTAACTTGTTGAATCAATCTGTTTCCAAGAGAAGAGTTTCATTCATAGATTCTATTACTTGAAGATTAATAGAAATAATTATATTCTAAATAGTAATCTTCATATCAGGAATAATTCCTAAAGCTTTGGTATAATTTCCATTAGCAATAACCACAATAGTTTTAGAAGGTTTTTGAATTTGGAGTTCTAATTTTCTCATGAGCTTGGCTGTAATTATGCTTATAGCTGTTCCTAAATCAAGAATAGCAATAACAGAGTTTTCTTTAATTTGAATATGACACATTATTACTGTAGTCTTTTTGGGATAATCAGTTTTAAATTGTTTTGCTTTAGTAATAGATTTCTTTTTCTTTTGTAAATTTTTTGTAAGATTTTTATATTGTACAGAGAGTTGTAACTATTGTTTAATAGTGGCAGAGGATTTCATATTCAAGATATCAGTTAAGACATTATAGAGTTCAATTTGTTCAATTACAAAATGATAAGTTTTGAATTTTGGTTTTGATATAGTTTTTTTTGTAACAGATACTTCAATGGGGATTTCTACAGAAATTTCATTCATTTAAGTGTCAGTTCATCCAGCATAACAGTTCTGTTTCTAAGTTTAAATTTTCTTTGGGATTCAGAATTTTTGTTTACATCCTTAGTCTGTTTTCTGTTAATAAAATAGGATTAATTTCTTGATATTCTGGTAATGTATATTTCATCAATATCATCAACTTCTATTCAAATATAGTTGATATTTTTTCTTCTATTATCCTGAGTCATTTGCTTATATTGACTCATAGTAGATTGTTTTTCAGCTAGACAATCTTGAACCTAATGTCTCTTTTTTCATAGTTGTAATAAGTAATCAAAGATCTCTGGTACTGATTTCTAGATTGAAATTAGGTCCTAGATTGATTTTGGATTCTGGGTTTAAATTTCTGTTGAATTTTAGATGTAGGTTCAGTAAGTACTAATACAATAGTTACATAATTAAGAATCATTTATTGCATTTGTTTGGTTAGGTTGTCAATATCTTTTTCCAACCTTCTGTTGACAGTAACTAAACTAAGTTCACTTCAAGTAACAAAATCTTTTTCTTATTCAAATCTTTTTGTAAATCCTAAAGTATCAGCTACATTGTTAGAATTATATATAAGGATAACAAAAAGGATTTCTGAGCAGAGTCCCTTATTAAAGTAATATAACTTTTGGGCATCAGTTAGATTGTTATTAGTTTCTACTTAGTAAACAATTCTTTGTATTTTCTGTAGTAGGTTTCAACTGGTTCATTAGAGAGTTGTTTTAATTCATCTAGGTCTCTAATCTATTTATTTTTTCAGCATTGATTATAGAATTGTGCAATGAAAACAGTTTTTGTGATAGTCAAATCATTTTTTGCACTAGCTCTAGCAACATTTGTAAGATAGTAAGCTTGTTGCCATTCATTAGCATTTTCTTTAAGAAAAGCTGGCATGATTTTTTTTTATTTGGCAAGACTTTAGCTATTAGCAGTTGAAGCTTTTTCAAAGTTAGCAATCCAGACTAAAGAATGTTGAGTTCCATCTTTATAAAAAGATTCAATGCAAACAATATTTTCATCTTTTTTATTTTCTTTTAGATAGTTAAGAACATCAGCTGCATTAGCCATAATATTTTGAATTTGTTGGTTGGATAAGAGGTTAGGTATATGTTGTTGTAGGTTAAAAAGTATTTCAAAAGAATTATTATAGTCTTCAAAATCAAGATGATAAAGAGATATAAAATCTTTTTCTGTTAATATAAAGGGGTTTCTTTGATAGCAGTTTGTATAGACAGCTAAAGATGCTATACTTTTAATAATATTAACAATGTTTTCAGAAAAACTAGAATATCTAAAACTAAAAATAAGTTTAAAGATAGTGTTCTTTAATTAAGATAAATTATATTGGGTATAAATTTGTTTAACTTAATTAAAATATTCTATAACTTTGTCAAAGAAGTCATAAGCAAAGTATTCTTTAGTATATCAAAAGTAAAAGTTTTAAAAATCAGAGAATATATTTAAGATTATAGGGTAACAAATTTTACAAGAATCATCTAATTTAGTAATAGGTAACTAGTAGTATATTTTTTGATATATAAAAATACTTTTAATAAGTATTTTTCAAGTTAAATTATATGTATTATCAATTTAGAAGCTGTTTGTCACAATGCAAACACTTATGCTTTCATTTTTAAATTTAAAGTTTTTAAAAAGTAATGAATATCTTTTGAAATTACTATGACAACAGATTTTGTCACTGAAGACAATTTGTAAAGTAATTCCTTCTGGTTTTAAAGAAGATCAAAATACTAAAATTGGTTTAGTGGTATTGAGATATGGACATTGTAAGAGAGAAATTTTATCAAAGATCGATGATGAAGTAGTTCAGATTGATCTAGCCAAAAATAGCTACAAACTACCAAAACTGCCAGATCTGCTAATAATGGCAGTAATAGTAGTTTCATAAGTACTAGTAGTAATGATAGTAATAGTGAAAAAAGCAAATATGTCAGTAAAGTTCTATAAAATGAAAATGTATTTAAAGACTTGAAGTTTTATACAAAAATAAAGAACTCCCCTTGAGAGTTCAAAAAAAATTATAAAATAATTATAGTAGTAGTTTCTTAAATATCCTATACACTTATAGCCTTCGTGTTATCATATTCATCTTGTTCCCATGATTAATAAAAACCTGCTAATGATAATCTGCTAAAAGTAAAAAGAAAGATCTTATTAGTAATCGACCCCTTTTATATACAGAATTAATAAACTGATTAAGTTGGTGATTGACCCTATTGTTAAATAAACTTATATATGTAATTGTTTGAATCGTAATCTTGTAAATTCAATAGTCAGTTATAACCCAGGTGCACTAGAACAGTAGAGAAGCTAAAATAGTAGACATTGAAAGAAGAAATTAAAAAGTAGAAGCAAGTCTTAGTACTAACAAGAAATTAAATAATAAGAGTAAGGTCAATCCAAAGTCTTGACCCCATAAAACTGCTGTAATCGAAACTATCCTATCCTCAGACCAAACCAATCCACACCTCAATCAACACCTACCAATTAGGGTGTAGCAAGAGAGATAGATTCTATTAGATTCAGTAGTTCTGTAACTGGATTTAAAGTAGAAGTAATCCCTCATTAGATCAGTGCTTGTAACAATACCAAATTATACCATCACAAATTGGTGGTAACTGTGAAATCAAACTAAAAATTCGACCACAATACCTATTGTAGTAGTAAAATTCAAAAGATATATGACACCAATCATATTAAAAAGATAAAATAAGAATGTCAGTTAGAGACCAATTTGAAGACGATCAGACTGTTAATGGGACAAATATAACAATCAACAACGCCCCATCCAGACCATCCTCCTCTTACAGGAAATAGCTCAAGTATTTAAGAAAGTCACAATGTATGATGTTCGGCCCAATTAAAGTGAAAACAACTGGGTCCACATGAAGACATTTCAAGAAGAAGAAGATGAAGCCCCTGTTAAATGGGTTGAGGCATTCGAAAGGGCTGCTGATGCAAATAACTGGTCTTTGAGAAGGAAAATAAAAATCATGTCAGGTCATTTATCTGGAATTGCAGCCTGTTGGTACAATGACAAACAAGACGACCTTTTGTTCTAAGACAACAAGGACAACCCCAATTATAGCTTTGTTCAATCATTCACCAAGTATTTCATAACCCCAGAATGTAAACATCAGTAGCAGATCGAACTAAACTCCCTAGCTCAGAAAGAAAATAAAAAAGTTGATAAATATGTCTATAAATTTAAAAAATTACTGAAAAGAGTCAACTCAGACAAAGACCTACCCGATACCTACATAGTTAGAATGATTTTAGAAGGTCTTCACGAAAAAACAGCTGCACTAATGTTCATTAATAACTCTAAAACACTGGAAGAAGCAATTACCACAGCAATAAAGATAGAATCTAGAAATTATTAAAGCATAGAAAAAATGAAGATGAACCTACCACCCAACTTATTGACAATCTGATCCAAAAAATGTAACAGATGGCTACTAATTATGAAAAATTAACAACTATACTTGCTGCTAGAGCTGAAATTAGCTTCTGCCAACTACAAAGAAGATAGTATTAACTATAGCAACTAACAAATAGAGGAATTGAGTGCTTCAAATGTAGAAAAAGGTGATACATAGCTCAAAATTGTTTTTCTGAACAAAGTCATAGCCCAAGAAAACCCTTTACAAGTTCAGATAAAATAAATCCTGATATAGGAATGTTAATATGTGTGATATCTACCTTCTCGAACCCGAAGAAGAAATTTATGCTATTAAATAACATGAAGCACCTGAGGCAGAATGCAGTTGGAAAGAGTGATTAAGAAAAAGAGTCAATCACGATCAATACCAGAATCAAGAGACCCCAACCCAACAGGCCCAACAAGGTCAGCCCATTCCAATAGAGGTAACTCTCGACGAACAAACCCCAATAGTGTCCCAATTGGCTGTACCAAGAAGGAAAAGAGGACCTTCCATAGTCGATTTGGCACATAAGTATAATGTTGCAGAAGATCTTTTAAGTTAACAAGCCAATACCACATATGCCCAAATGCTACAAATTTCAAGACAACATCAAAATCTTGTTCAAGCATTGCGAAGATCCTTAATCCCAGCAAATGAAGAATCAAATATTGCTAACAATAATTACAATAAGAAATCTATAGCCACTAAATATTATATCTGGATACAAAATTACCTAATTTTAGTAGTTTTGGATTCTGGGGCTGCAGTGAGTATTATTTCAAAGAAATTAGTGAGAAAACTTAACCTTGAGATTACCGAACCCTCTAACATAGTAGTCATAATCACAAATGGCACTCAAGAACGAGCCCTGAGGAAAATACCAGACATGAAAATGGCAGTTGGAAGTGTAATAATACCTACCAGCTTTCAGGTTATTGAAAACCCTAAAGAAGTAATGCTTATAGAAATGGATTGGTTCCAGAAGGTTTGTGCCTGGCTTCATTTTGATGAGGAAAAATTATTTCTATGGTATTTAGATAAAAGTGTAGAAGTACCTATCTACCAAGCTAAGGAGAATTGTTTAGTAGCATCCCAAGAAATAAATAAAGATAATGAGAATGACTTCTTTAATAATTATGAAAAAGAAACTAAAGAAGTAGAAAGCTATTGCACTGATAACACAATGAATGATGAAGATGAAGACCTTGTGAATGCGAACCCTGGGAAGACACATACAGCCCCACTATATATCTAACAGCTATTGAAGAATTCCCAATTCCCAAAGAGCATAAGGACCTTGACTTGACCTCTAAAACAAACATAAATAAATTAGTAAAAGTAGAATCCTTAACTAATACGCAAAAAGAAGAGGCAGCACTTATCTTAGAAGAATTTAGTGAACTGTTCTTTACAAGATTAGATCAGCTGAGATATGTCGCTGAAGTACATTTTGAGATAGATATGAGAAATGCAAAGCCAACCAGACAAGCTGCATACCGAGTAGCACCCAATAAACAAGACTTTTTGAATAAGGAGATTGATAAGTTATTAACGAATGAGCTAATATATGAAGTTAAAAGCCTCTGGACTTCCCTAGTAATAATAGTCCCAAAAAAAACGACAAGCTGCAGCTTTGCATTAACTAGTGCAAGCTAAATGCTATTACCAAGAAAGATGCTTATCCTCTCTCATGTATTGATGATATGTTGGAAACTTTTGGAAAAGCCAGTTGGTTTTCTAGTCTAGATCTAGCCAGTAGTTATTGGCAAATAGGGGTGAAACCTAAGAACCAGGAAAAAACAGCATTTGTTATATGATGAGAGGTTTATGCTTTCAGAGTAAAGCCATTCAGATTGTGTAATGCACCAGCAACATTTCAGCAAACCATGAACTATATATTAAATGAACTTATAGGTCAATATGTAGCTGTATATCTTGATAATATAATAATTTATTCTAAAACTTACTAGGATCATTTAAATCACATACAGGAGATATTTACAAAAATTAGGATAACAGGATTAAAGCTGAATCCTGAGAAGTGTGACATGTTTAAAGCTAATATCCACTTTCTAGAGCATGTGATAGGAAAGGATAAGATTCAATCTGATCCAGAAAAGATAACGAAGGTCAAAGAATTTCTGATCCCTATCAACTTGTGGCAGCTACGAGAATTCATTGGCCTTGCATTATATTACTACACTTTATTCAAGAATTCACAACTATCACCAAACTCCTATATAAACTGTTAGAAAAAGGAGCTAAGTATGAATAGGAAGAAACCCAAGAACAAGCCTTCCAACTATTAAAGACCCACCTAATAACCAGCCCAATTTTAAGGTACCCAAACTTCTCCTAAACCTTTTACCTTTATATGGATGCTTCTGGGGTTGGACTTGGTGCTGTACTGGTACAAAGAAGCCAAGATAAAAAAGAACATACCATCACCTACATCAGTAAAAGTTTAACCAGGGCAAAGAAAAACTATGCAACAACTGAACTAGAATGCTACACTGTAATTTGGCAGTAGAACATTTCTATCACTATCTGGGTTATAAACTGTTTATAATAGTAACTGATCATGCTGCGTTAAAATGGCTACAAAACACTATACAAAAAGGATGCAGAGCCCGATGGATTCTGCAGCTGCAACCCTATAACTTTATAATAACACATTGGGCTAGATGCAGGCACAATAATGCAGACATCCTCTTCAAAATGCTAATGAGTCCAAAAGAAAAAAAAGATACAATACAAGATTTTTCAGACCTTTTGGAAGCTGTCGAAGCTGTTGAGATAGTGGAAATATTTCGAGCAATAGCAGAATACTACCAGCCAGAAGAAATCGATGAAGAATTTAATTTAAGAGACTAGACTTCAGGTTTTGAAAACAGTGAAGTTGGAGAGTTGAACAAAGCAAACCTAAATCAATATTTAGAGCAAAGAAGGGAACAGGAGTTGATAATCTAACAATTGAATACAGAATTTTATAGTAAAGTTACCTAGGCATACCAAAACAGGTATCATAGTGTGAGGAGGACTAAAAATAGTGAGAACAACTCAATGAATATTAATAAAGAATATTTAATTAACTCACCAAAATGGACTAATGAAGGGCCAGAATTCGACAGCAACCATAAAATGTATGACCAGAGTTATGCCCATAATTTTTACTTGGGTCATAGCAAATTTGGTAGAATACCAACATTGATGAGAAAGAGTACTATAACATCAAGGTCAACTCAGAAGACTCTGAGTAGCTTTTACTTCTGAAAGATGACACAAAAATGGACTGGGATTACTAAAAAAAAAAAAAAACCTGCAGTTATAATAGACCTGACAATAAAGTATAGCTGGTCAGGATAGAATAGAGCGAGTTGTAGGGCTCTAACCAAAATGTGAAACTTCCAAACAACTAGCAACTCGATACTCATTAATTGGATACAGAAATAGAATTGAAAAAGATGACTAATGACAAATAAAAAATTCCGATTATAAGAAGATCAAGAATGCACATAAACTTAGAAAGAAAAAGAAATGCAATACTTATCAAGGTTCAAACTCGATGATAAAATCCAATCCAGTTCAGGTCATTGGTATCCTGGCAAACATAAAGAATTGGTACTAAAAAGAATAAACATTGTGCTCCAATAAAAGAAAACTTGACATTATGGAACCATCAGAATACCTCACCTTGAAAAACTATATCCAATACAGACAAGTTTCCCCGAACTATGACAAGAATCAGCATCGAAGGCTGGAGTTCCAAAGTAAATATTTTATCATTAAAGATGGCACACTATATAAAAAATACAGAAATGACCAAAACAGACTGTTAAAGGTCTTTCAGAAACACGAAACTGAACTGATACTATTTCAACTTCATGAACACCCATTAGGAGCATACTTGAATAAGGAAATAATTTTTAATAAAATCAGAAACCATTACTATTGGCCGCGGATGTACGAAGATATTCGTAAAAATGTACAAACATGTGAAAGATGTCAATTACAAGAAGGGAAAAATTTGAGTGAACCTTTACTTCTATACCTATGGGAGCACCCTTCAGTAGAATTGGCATAGATATTGGAGACCTCTTACCCATAATGTCTAAACTATACAGATAAATTATTGTTGCAACTGATTATTTAACAAAATGGCCAGAGGCTAAGGCTATATAATGTGACACAGCTGAGGAAGTAGCCGACTTCATTTACAAGGAAATAATCTGCAGACATGGATGTCCAAACTTTATCCTTCCAAACAGAGGGTCTTATTTTCGAAATATAATGGTAGACAACCTGTTGGCAAAATTCCAAATCAAGCACTATTATTCAACACCCTACCATCCCCAAATGAATAGCTTAGTTGAAAGATTCAATAAGTTGATCTGTACATCACTCGCTAAACTAGTAGAACATTTGAAAGAATAGGACTCATATATACAACCTGTCCTATTTGCTTATAGAACAGCCAAGCATAGCATCACACAAATGATTCCATTCTTTCTTGTATATAGAAGGGAGGCTAAACAACCTATACATTCCAGTACATCAGGCGAGTTGTTAAACAATATGTTCATACAAAAGATCTACAATTTAGAACATGATCTACTAGAAGCCCGTGACCAAGCCATAAATCAAATTCATAAAAATCAGCAAAAGAAAAAGATTGTACACGACTGAAAAATAAGAAACAATAATGACTTCTTCATAGGGGATAAGATATGGACTTACGATGCAAGAACAATGGGGACATGAAGTCATAAGCAAGTCCTACAATGAAAAGTCCCTTATTACATACATAATGTTCTTAGAAATAGCATATATAAACTAAGAACATTAGAAGGAAAAGTATTAGTAAACTCTCTTAATAAAAAGCTAAAAAGCCATTATGACTGAAAAGATATAAATAGACACACATTAAATGAATGAAGGCCACAACCCAAGGAGCAGAATGTCTACAGATATTAATCTGCTCATTAACGACCTATTGGCCATGCAACCAACAATGGTAATTTCCTATCTACTACTATATGCTAAATCAGAGACTACTGAAATAAAAATGGATCTAATCTATTAGTCCTTGTTACAGTCTACATGCTCAGGAAACCACATTGGTGCCTTAATCTATGCATATTACTTGGGTGCTTTGATTGAGCAATTAATACCAGCACAGCAAACCCTACAAAAAACCAAAATGACCAAACATTACTATACTGTTATTGTCTGCATATATAACTTGTTCGAATTTGGTGATGTTGAACAGATTTAATATGCTACTTACATGAGTCTGTTCAAAATTGCTAACCTTCCACTCTGTGATTATTAATGGCTGATGCAAATTGCTCTAACCACAGACTTGATTACTTCTATGTTGGAGAGTGCTGAAGATAATTACGAAGAAAACAACTTTGATGATTTGGTCTGAAAAAAAAAAAATTTTTTTGTTTATTATTTTTTATGTATTTCTTCTTTTTTTAGCTTTGTGCCTTTTCCTTGAGGTCCTAGTATTGTTATTTTTATAGAACTCAAAAACAAGGTCAGAAGAATTGTAAGAGAGAAAATTTGTCAAAGATCAATGACGAAGTGGTTTGGGTTAATCTAGCCAAAAATAGCTACGAACTACCAAAACTGCCAGATCTGCTAATAATGGCAGTAACGGTAGTTTCATAAGTACTAGTAGTAATGATAGTAATAGTGAAAAAAGCAGATATGTCAGTAAAGTTTTATAAAATGAAAATGTATTTAAAGACTCGAAGTTTCATATAAAAATAAAAAACTCAACTCAAGAGTTCAAAAAAAACTATGAAATAATCATAGTAGTAGTTCATTAAGTATCCTATATGCTTATAGCCTTTGTGTTATCATATTTGTCTTGTCCCCATAATTAGTAAAAACCTGCTATCAATAATTCGCTAAAAGTAAAAAGAAAGATCTTATTAGTAATCGACCCCTTTTATATACAGAATTAATAAACTGATTAAGTTGATGATTGACCTTATTGTTAAATAAACTTACATATATAATCACCCTAAATCATGATTCTGTGACATGTGACTCCGAAAATTTGAAATCTGATAGTTGGTTATAACCCAGGCATACTAGAACAGTAGAGAAGCTAAAATAGTAGACATTGAAAGGTGAAATTAAAAAGTAGAAACAAGTCTTAGTATTAACAAAAAATCAAATAATAAGAGTAAGGTCAATCCAGAGTCTTGACCCCATGAAACTGTCATAATCGAAACCACCCTATTCTCAGACCAAACCAATCTATACCTTAATCAATGCCTGCTAATTAGGGTGTAGCAAAAAAGATAGGTTCTATTAGATTCAGTAGTTCTGTAACTGAATTTAAAGTAGAAGTAATCTCTCATTAAATCAGTGCTTGTAACAATACCAATTACACCATCACAACATTTAAAGTTGGCATAATGATAGCAGAATGCTTTTCCAAGAGATGTTTCTTGCAAATTCTTTATAAATCAAAAATGTCATCACTATTTTGATGTTAAATAGCAGGTTTCAGAGAGATTTTCTTACTAAGAAATACTTAGTAGAAAAGATGCAGTAGGTTTTTAACTGTATAATCTTCAAATTTTAGATCAAGTAGACCAATATTAACAGAGTTTCCTTTGACTAACTAAAATTAAATATTTACAATGAATTGAGAACTTATCTTATAGTCATTACCAAAATATTAATCTGTAGTTTTTTTTTTAATCACAGTGATAACAAAAGCTACACAACTATAATATAATAACTATGACTTGACAGATTCTACACAAAAGTCTACACAAGACTTTAACAAAATACAGAATGATTTGGGATTTTAAGGCAAAGACAACAATAGATAGTATATGAAGATACTAAATATTGCATTCAGTTTATTAACTATGAAATTTATAAAGACACTTAACTTTCTTAAAGGGTCAGAAAGTAATGCTTGTATTGATATTTTATATGTATAAATTATTACAATAAAGACTACTCTATTGCTAATTAATGCTATTTATACTAATAAGAACTAATAGATATAATAGATATAATATATATAATAGATATAGTAAATATAATAAAAATAATAGATATAATAAATATGTAATATCTGTTAGATATGTTAGATATGTTAGATCTAATAAATCTGTTAGAAATGTTAGATTTGTTAGATTTCTAGCACAGTAATGTGAGCCAATCAAAATCAAGTCATATGTACTAGAATTAGCGTTTTCACCAAAGTTATTCTGATCTCATGATCCTATGATCAGAATCACATAATCTTGTACTTGTTAGAATCATCTTAGTGAGTTGAATCCAAAGATGGTTGTTTCATTCAAATTGGTTTGGTACATCAAAAGTTATAGTCAAAAATGTATAAAACTCTTAATGTTAATAATAGTTGTTAAATAAAAAAGAGATAAAGCTATGCAAGATTGAGACAAAATTGAAGATGGTTATAAGCAGTATATGGAGGTATAGTAACTGATAAGATAAAGATTTCAAGATAGTTAAGTTTTGTAAAAAAGACAGTTTTAAATTTAAGGAGTAAAATTTTGAGAATAGATTCAAAAAGATCAAAAGAAATAGTAACACTTTTATCAATATTAAGATTGTTATTATAAATAAGGTTAGTTAGAAATTCTTGTCATTATCTAGTTATAATATAGATGATATAATAAAATGAGATCTTAAGTACAAGTTGAGTAAGAATGATAGTCTTAATTTCTTTACTAAGATAAAAATTATAAAAAAATTTTTTAAAAAAAATAAAGAATTAAAAAGAAAATGTAATTTGTAATTTTTTGTTAAGTTACATTTCTTTAGTAATTGGAAAAGTTGCAAACCAGTCATATGTAGAGTTTGATTTTGGTTTAACAATACTAGAATAGGTTTGTTAGAAGTACTATTAGGAGAATTAGTATTGTTAAAATTATTTTTTTATTTTTTTTTTTATAGAGTAAGGCCTGACCTCAGTCTTTATTAAACAATTTGATATTATATTAATTAAAACATTTTATATAAATCATTACAGGAATATATAACTAGAACTAATTTATTCTCAGCCCAAAACTCTACTAGAATAGGCTATCAAACCTCTTTTAGGTTTAGTGTTGCTATATAAGAAGTAGATATATTTGTAGTAAAAAAAATATTTTGCCCATTTTTCATATTTTGTTTCAGTTACTTGGACTGTAACTGAATGTTCAGATGCTATTACTATAAGTATATTTGTTAGTAAATTATTTTAATGTAATGCTTTGCATCTTTTTGTTCAAATTTGCTTGTATATATTACTTGATATTTTGTGAAATATATTAACAAGTAAGCTTGAAGTAATGTTGTAGTTTGTGGATATATCATCTGGAATTAGATCTTGTATTCAAAGAAAGTGTTAAGTAGTATTTTGTGTTGAAGTGAATTATTGTAATAAAATAGGTATATTGCTGTTTTCTATTTTGTATTTTGTACAGAACTTGTATATAGTTTGTTAAACTAACTGATTAAGAGTTATGGAGTTTGCCTAACATTCAAGCTAATGTAAGTTATCTTCTATATATAATGTGTAACAATTATTGTTAAATTATTAAAATTTAAGTTAGCATTATTATTAGTAATTAAAGATTGATTAGAAATAAGATTAGTATTGGTAATTGTAGCAAAGAATAAGTTGATAAAATCAGAGGTAGTTGAGGTTTTGTGAGAAGAAATAATAAAAGAATTGGTAGTTTGAGAGGATTCATGTAGAATATTTTGAAAGATTTGAATAAGATTTTTCTTGGTTAAGATAAACTAGCTTCATGTTGAGATAAGGCAATCATACAGATAAGATAATAGACTTTATTGTTTTTAGTAACATATTTTTTATAAGGGTAGTAATAGTCATTTCTCTTGATATAGCCAATTAGAAGAGAACATTTAAGACAAGTATGAATTATTATTATTTTTTTTTTGGTGTTAAGATGAAGCCTTATTTATATCTTTATTAGTAATTTTAGTTGTACATATTAATATATTATATATTAAAGATATACTAAGATTGTAAAATATAAAATAAAAACTACATATAAGAATTAAAGCTCAGACAACTTTATCTGTTACCTAAACTGACTATAGTAGTTAAGGCCTACCTAGATTTGTAATGTTAGAATATAATTATAAGATATGTTATAATTAATCCAAAGTGTTGACCATATATTGATTTTCCTAATAGTCTGTCTAATTTGTAGACAAATATTAGGATGTAAGTGTAATTGATCTACTATTCCATATAGACATGAGTATGTATAGTTTGTTTGTAATCTTTTGTAATATTTAGTTTGTTGTATCTGTTGTGAAGTATTGTAAGTATTATAAGTTTAAAGAGATATAATATTGTTATTCTTTTCCAGTTAGAAAAGTCGATGTAGTATAGTTTCCATATTTGGTTGTAAATTTGATCATTAATATCAAGAAATATTTGAATAATAATTTGTAAGACTATCTTAGTTGGTATATTATAGTTATAAATTGTTTTGATTAAGGCTTTGGGTATAAGGCCTTTAAGAATAAGATCAAAATAAAAAGAGTTTGCTTGAAATGGTATTTGGTTAAATGAAAAATGTTTTTAAATTTTTCAAATAAGTTCATGAAGCTGATCAGTAGATAAATAAAGATCAGCTTTGAATAAGATGTGCTAAATTGATAAATTAATAATGTTTGTAATAAGAGAAAAGTTATAACAGTTAGCCAATATAAGTAAAAATTAGAAAGATTACATTTGAAGCAGTTAGTATTTGTAAAGATAGTTGGATATATGTTGTGAAGAGAAAGTATATTGGTAGTTCATTTAGCAGAGCTTTGATTTTAAAGACTTTGAATTGATTAAGTTTGAAACTAGTAAAGTTAGATAAGAGTTTTTAGTTATGATTAAGGTATAGTCATGTTTTTTTTCAGGTTTAAAGAGTAACATCTATGGCTTGTAATCTTTTATTAAAACTTACAACCTACAAATATTGTAAGGGGTATTACATTTTGCATATCAATGAGGCTACAATTAGCCATATATACAATTTTAGTTATTGTCTATTTAAAGGTTTTGCCTACAGGTTACTTACTAATTGCCATATCTGAAACATACCTGTGGGTTTTCTATTTTAAAGTCTCTAATTTTCAATATTTTTTCTGTATTACCAACTTAATTTTTTAATAATGGACCTTAGGGCTACTTTAACTTTGACACAAACTCTACCAAATAGAAGTAGATCCTACAGCTACACCTATTTGAATTTATGATATCAGAGGTAATTTCATATTAGGTAAGGCTAATCCTTTTCACAAATATTGATGACATTTTTCATATTTCTCACTATAGTAGTGCTCATGCTCTGCTATATTAGTTTCTTTTCAAAAATTCCTTAGATCAAATATGTACCTTTACTTAGACTTTCACAGAGCTTTATATCTGATTATAGGCTTCATTTTTGATTATAGAATATTTTATCTCTAATCAGACTTGAACTGTTAACCTTGTCTATAAAAGAATAAGAGCTTAACAACTAAGTTATAAAACCCAACCCCAGGTATAGTCATGTTGATTGCCAGTATAGGTAGTGATTAATATGAGACCATTCTTGGTTTTTTTTTTATGAGAATCACATTACCAATATGTAAGCTTTGCAAATATTTTTGATAAAATATCAGATAGGAAGCTCAACAAAATTTTGTTCCTATTGTAGGATATGAAAAGGGTTGTAGATGTTTATATATTAAGTTTAAAGACAGAGAGAAAATATGTTGTTTTTTTAAAGAATTGGCTATGTTATTGAAAGTATTATTTGTATAAGCTTAAACTTTGTAAAAGTTGATATTTAAATTGAAGGATTTAATAATATTAAGAAGTGTATGTCATAAAGGCCATGTATTAAATTTAAAGAGTTTGTTAGGATTATTGAATTGTATAAAGAGTTTGTAGTAATTAGATATAACTAATTATGAGTTAGTATAAATTTGAAGTATTGCATTATAAGGTACAGTTGAGATTGCAGATAAGATAGAAAAGAGTTCTGCCTTATAAACTGATGGCCAGAGATAGATTTAAGCTAAAAATTTATGAAGGATTTGGTTGTTATTATTAATTTGAACCTATCCAATGCCTATTAAGCATTGTTTAGTTCTAATATTAAATACTAATTCATTAGTATAAAAGGTAAATTTCTTATATGACAAATTGTTTTGAAAAATTTCTTTAAATTTGTTTGAACAGTCATTAGATTTAAAGATTTTTGTGATAATAGAATTTGATATATTGATAGTAGGATAGTTGTGTAAAATTTATAAAGGATGTTTAATTGCTATAGAATAAATAAGATCTAGATAGTTAGCATTAAGTTTAAATTTGGAAGTTTTTTTACCTATAAGTTAGTACAGATAGTTGCTAAAATGTTAATTGTGCATGTTTACTTAATTCTGTTTGAGTTAAAGTGGCATTCAGTATATAGTTTGCAGTTTAGATCTGGAAAAGGATAATAATGATTATGTTCTAAATCAATGTTTATATTCTAATGTAAAATAGAGAACTGTTTGTGTTTGAAAGATATTTGCAAATTTTGCCAATAATAATCTTTTTATTATCATCATTGTAGGTAAGTAGCCAAGGTTTAAGTTTTTTCTTAATTGGTAAAGTATTATATACAAAAACATTAATTCCTAAAGGTTAAAAATAGAAAAGAATTAGGTGATATAATATGTCAGATAAAATTATATCTTCCAGGTGATTTTAAAAGAAACACAAAATTGATTATAGCAGCTCCTAAACATAAAATCAAGACTAGTACTCCACAAAATCAATTTAAAATTTGAATTTAAATCAAATTTTAAAAATATTTGATTAAATTTTTTAAGAATTTGATCAAATATTTCAAATATTTGATTCAAAGTCAAACTTTAACTTGATTTTGCAGAGTACTAGTCAAGATAGCAGTTTGTAAGTGTAGTAGCAATTATAGTCTAAAATATATTTTATAAAAGTATAGAGAGTCCAATATGAGAAGATTAGTAAATAAAAAAAGAAAATAGAAATAATAGGTAGAGTAAAAAAAAAAGTAAAAAAAGAAGCTAAGATCAGCAAAGAATAGAAGAAAAAAAAAAGAAAATAAAAGAAAAAGAAAAACAAATTAGAACAGAAATGCAAAAGACAATTTTGAGACTTGTCATAAAAGGAAAAGACCCTTCTATTATGAACTTTAAGTAGTTAGACAAGTAGCTTATTTCTGTTTAAAATAATGTGGCAAGTTATACTTAGATATTATTAAGATGGCTAGATAATGCTAGACTTAGTTGTTAAGAACATTTATATAATTGCAAATATAATTTTAAAATCTTAATAAAGTACTAGTGTAACTGTTTAAGGAAAATATATATATATATATATATATATATATATAATTTGCAATTTATATATAAGCTAAAATTAATAACTCAAAATTAAATTATAATCTAAACTGTCTTGATTAACAAATAAGCTGGTTTGCATCTGTGATATAATATATATAATTAAAATATAAAATATCAAGATTTATAAAAAATTGTATATTAAAATGAGATATGACAACTTGAAGTAGTTGATAAGTTGTCAACTTTTAAGTAACAAGTCTAATATTTAAATTTCACCTATATCAAAATTTAAAAATTATATTGTATTATAGTATATTGTTTTTTAGAAAGCAATTAAATTGGCAATTCTGTAACCTTAAGTTGTATTATTTTAAATACAAGCTCAGGCATTTATGCAAAGTATAATATTATATATATATGCAAAAATGCTAAAAACTAATATTATATAAGATTTTAGTACAAACTTATAATAAGACTATTAGATACAGTAAACTAAAAAACTAAAAAATTAAAAGCTTACTTAAAAATTTCTAAGTAAAGAAGTAGTATAAACTTTTTATAATACAGATTGATTAATAAATGCTGCTTCTAACTTTACTAAACTAATAAAACAATTTACTAAATTGGCAAATTTTAATTTGTATAACTTAATTTTTTTTAATAAAATAAAATATAGTAACATTTTAATAACAAATACTAAAAAAGATTTTATCTTTATATTTAAACAAGCTATAAACTATATTATTTATAGATGCATTATAATTGGTTTAAAAAATCCTATCAAATACTAATTTAGCTAAATCAAAAAATTTATAATATTAAATGCTAAGACTTATTAAGTTTTAATAAACAATTTTAAATTTTTATTATAAATATTTATAGTTTTTATTTCATCTTGAAGCAAATCACTTACAATATAAAATTTTTAAAAAAATAATATTACAAACTTGCATTTGATAAAATGCTTTAATTAATATAATATTAGCAAAAATACTTAAAATTAGATTAAACTAATATGCTATACATTGAATATTAATAATTTGTAAATAGATTTTACTAATAATTTAATGTATTACTTTAAAATTTAATTCATTATCTGATACTATAATAGCAAATTTTAATAATTTTAACTTTTTTACATCTTGCAAAATACAATAAAAACCAATATTTTAAACTTAATATTAATAACCAAAAAATACAAGCACTTTAAAACATTCATGCAATATTATACAAATCTGTTTTACAATTATTACTTTCTCTTTTACTACTTTTCTCAGAAATTCATTTAATTTAAAACATAATACTAAACTTTATATATTAAAACCAACTCATAAACTTATATCAAAAAATAATACTTCTTAATTCAAACAATTTACATTTCTATACAGATGTCTCAATACTAAATTTACAAACAAATAACATATTTATTGGCATTGCTTAGATTCTTGAAAATAATACTCAAATTAAATTTAATACTTTTATAACTCATGCACTAAACTTTATATATGCAAAACTATTAATACTTATTTTGCTATTTTTTATTTTACTAGCCAATTATCAAATTTATATTTATCTTAAAGCCTATTCATAATTTAAACTCTTACAAATTTTATACTCTATAATTATAATTCACAAACCAAACAAATAATTGAAACATTATACATATCCTAAATTTTTAATAAAATACAAAAATATAAATTACATTATATACAAAGTCAAATTATATTTAAATAATACTTTACATAATATAGTTGACACTCTTACCAAACAAAATACTAACAAAAACAAACTCAAACTTAACCTTGAGCATTTTTATTTAGTTATTTTCTTTATTTGGAATCAAATACCAATTATATGCAAACTATATAAATTTTACAAGAACTTAGTTTTAATTTAAACATTTAACAAACTTCTTTAACTAAAATCATTACAAAATCTTTCTATTATAAAATTCACTATTAACTAAAATTATTAACATTCAAAATTATAATCTTAAATTATATTTTATTAGAAACAAAATAATTTTTAACAATCTACCAACACTGTCTAATTTAAACATCAGTTATTTTTTTCTTTATTTAACTTCATACTGCTTATATTGTAATTAATATAAAAATACTGAACTTTTGTTTCAATATTTATTCTATCTCTACAACCCAAAAGATATTCTCATCAATGAAATTACCAATACTTTAAACTTACTAAACCTCTTAGAAGCTTCTTTAAACACAATAATATATATTTTTAATTTACAAAACCTTTATTCTAACTCTAGTATATATAATATAATTTTTCTACTTATACAGAAAACAATAACTCTCAATCAACATATACAACTGCAACTAATTCTAAAAAAACTAACCAACAATTTTCTTATCCTTTTCTTTAACTCTTTACTCAAGTGATTTAACTCCTCTATTTAGCAAACCCATAATATTAAACAATATAAATAAGAATCAGCACAAAAAATCTCTACTTTTATTAAAAAGAAAAATAACATCTACTTACCTATCTCACAATCTTCAAATTTAAATAATACTACTTTTATTTTTAATACTAATATAGATCTCTTTATTTTTAAAATCTTGTCTCAAATTTTAATATATATATTTGTTTTTATTAATTAAACTATCCTAAAGGGTTTTTCTTTTACCTCTTTCTGTAATTAATAATTAACAGAAGTTAATTTAACTAATAACAGAAAATAAAATAACAATATCACACTAAATGTTGTTAATATATATAGTACAATAGTGTAGTTTAGAAATAATACTTAGTTATATATTTATATTTAATTGATATATTTATGTATTATTATTTTTCTTACTTAATATTATATAAATAAAAAAAAACCTTTTTTACAATTATATTATTTTATCTGCAATAAATGTATCTGTTTAAAACTCTAAGAAATAATCTTAAATAATAATTAAATACTCATTACAATTTAAAGTTAAAATAATATAATTATATAACAAGTTATTAAATGAATTTGTTTAACTATCAAGAAACAAGTTGAATTATATTAATTCAATAGTAATTTATTAATTTTAAACAAAATTTTTACAAACTCTTCATCTAATAAATAACTTGCTAAAGTATTTCAACTTGGAGGAGTATAACTAAGTACTAATAATTTAATTAAATCTATAAAAAAATATTATTAATAACATTTTATGATATACTACAACAAGTAATACTTTCAAAAGAGTTTGATTTATATATTTTTTGTATTCTTTACTAACTGGCTCTACATGTTTAGGCAGTTTATCAAAACTTTTTTGACTTTTTTTCTTTTTTTTTGCTCTGCAACAATATCATTATTGCTATTTACTGAAGAAACATGTTACTAATATAATTAGTAATCTTTTCACATCATAATGCAAAATTATTCTCTATAATTTATAACCTGTCTTTTAATCAATATATACAAGTCACACTATAATGTTTATATTTATCAACTACTAAACTTTTTGTAAAATTCTTCTATACTGCAGCTTTTGAACATCCACCTTTCTTTTAATTTAATACTTGTTGGTCATGTTGGTTATATATGATATTAGTTGTGAAAGGTTCCATAATAATAATAATTCAAGAAATTTAAATGATTTTTTGAAAATTCTTTATTTATTAACTAATAGTCAAAAAAAAGACTAATTTATTTATTATTATTAATAGTAATAAAAAAAATTGAAATACAT
The DNA here is from genome assembly GCA_910591915.1 of Cetraspora pellucida. Lineage (NCBI taxonomy): Eukaryota > Fungi > Glomeromycota > Glomeromycetes > Diversisporales > Gigasporaceae > Cetraspora > Cetraspora pellucida. Next base: position 21,187 of record CAJVQA010000181.1, read on the forward strand.
TATTATTAAAAGTATTATTGTATTAATTAAAAGTGTCATTATATTAATTAAAAACATCATAATTTATTAGATATGTTGTTATATTAATTAAAAAACTATTATTAATTAAAAGTCTCGTTATATTAATTAAAACTGTCATTATTTATTAAAAGCAACATTTGGGCATATGTTTTAGTGATTTGGACAATACTTGAGATTTGGAATTATATTTGGGTTTTGGCAAAAGCCCTCATGTCTGGCTGTAAGTGTTAAAACAGTACAAAATAGTTAGGGTAATATTACTAAGTACAATCACCCATATATTGACGATCATAAATAATGCAACAAAAAATTTTTTTTAGTTAGATCAAATTATTTTACGCAATTCCAGACATATTTGTTAACTTTTTTTTATTTTATTCCTAAATACTAAGTTTTTAAAAATAAAATTTTTAAAAAGTATCAATAGACCAAATTTTTCATAGATATAAGCTTTAGTTTAAAAAGTATATTGCATTATTTTTACTTGTTTTAAACACAACATGAATATAAAATAATGAATTTTTTATTTATATATAAAAAAAATTTTTTTATTTTATTTGGATAATTTATAATCATCACTATTTGTTTCATTTATCTTGTGTCATACAAATGTTCCAAACTTTGTTTTTCAAAAGAACAAATCAAGTCAATACAAGTATTAATGCCGATTTCTTGTCAAGTTATCTAGATCATACCTGAAGATCCTTTTCACTCAAAATTGAAATAGTATAAACTTCTAGCAGACGGTCAATCAAAATCTAAAAAAAATTAATAAGAAAAAAGTTAAAAAATAGTATAACCAATATAATGCCTTGATTTGATTATCTTTAAATTATCATTTTATTATTGTTATTATATATTTATCTTATTATTTAATTAAAAAATAACTTTGTGAATAATATATTCATAATTTCTGATAGTATTTGTATATTTTTACAAAAAATCCATTAGTGAAACTTATTATTTGTTGTGTAATCAAGCTCACTAAGGCCTTCATATAATAAAATATAATGCAACACTATATATTGTTACAAATTTCACCAAAATCCTATTTAAGTCTAATTTAAAAACTATCCAATAACTTTTTATAATCTTTTGATCAAAAAAATTTAAAATTTTGAATTATTAAATTAAGTTACCTAAGATTAGCTTTGACAGCTTAATTTTTATGCTTTTTTGTAAGTTCGAGCCAACATTTTTACTTATATTTACATTAGTAGAATTTTTTTTTACTTAATTCCTAATATCAATCTGTAGTTTTAAAGTATAAAAAGAATAATTAGATATTAAACATAAATATTATTATTTTTTTAAGTAAAACCATACTTAAACAACAATTAAGTAACAAGACAAGATTATTCAATTTAATGTTCTTGTCTGGTTTTGCTCGCACTTGATAAGTAAACAACTAACCTTTATTAATTTTTTATGAGTGTGATGTACAGTAATTTTTATAGACAAAAAAGCCAATGAAGAAACCAATATTATGTGCCCAATCTATCTCTTTTGTGACATATCACTTTTACAACGAAGAAGAAATTTGGGCTTCTTTGAATTGTAGCATATCTATATTTTTTTTTGTTAAAACTTTATTAAGTGCTTTATCATCGTACAAAGATGCAAGAATAACAATGAATTTAAATTTTGATATGTACTTAGGTAGCACAGTAGGAATCATCTGATCTTTGTCAAAAACGATCAAAAATAATGCAACACGTGATTTGTAATAAATGCACAATTATCTTCGCATTGGCAATAATAACAACTAATAAAATTTTAATATTTAAAAAAGATACTACTTGTGAATAAAATAAAAAAAAATTGAAAAGAAAAGACCCAGAATTGCGTGAAATATTGCGATCTAAATAAATTTTTTTTTTGTTGCATTATTTATGATCGCCAATGTAAAGTGAAAATTGTTCCTGAGCTAAGTTTACCATTGTGTGGGTCTATTTCATTGAAAATTTCTATTTTTAGAATGAAGGGTTAAAAAAGTTAATTACGGCCAGAAATTAATAATCAATTATGTGGTGCGGGCCGAAAATTCGAAAATTTGCAGACCCACTGCGTTAGTCAATCAAAATCGAGGATCTGCCGGTTGCGGCGCTATGTTAATCTTATTAACTAAATGCCCAAAAGGTGTGATTTTGAGATAATCAAGCTTAATTTATCGGAAGTTTGGCGTTTTTTATTGGTCCACAATTTCGGGTAATATTGCCAAAATATATATCCGTTTCTAAAGCAAATGAGATTTATTATAAAGTTTTTTAGATTGATTTATCTTCGGCAACGATTTCCGGTAATATTGCCAAAATTTATATCCGTTTCTAAAGCAAATGAGATTTATTATAAGTTTTTTAGATTGATATATCTTCGGCAACAATTTCCGGTAATATTGCCAAAATTTATATCCGTTTCTAGAGCAAATGAATATTTTCTTGATGAGATTTATCATAAAGTTTTTAGATTGATTTATCTTCGACAATAACCAGTTAAATACGTAAATAGTATCAAAGTAGTTTAGAAAAACTTGGAGATGATCTGGTTACGTTCCTCGTGATTATATTTTTTATCATGCGTTATAACAAGTTCTTAGTCTAATAAAATAATAAGTTCTTTTTTACCATACAATCGCGGCCTAAAATTCTCTCTGATGATTATCCACTTTGACATTCGCTTCACAATGTATTTTTTGCAAAAATTGTTATAAATACAGCTTGAATTCGATAAAGGTAGGAAGGTGTTAAATTATCATTTCACTAACAGCTAATAATAATTCATTCAGCCTAACAATAATTCATTCAGCCTAACATTAATTGTCACAATGAAATTAAATTACTTCATTTTAATTCTTATTATTGTTATTCTAAATGTTTACGTGACAACTACCTCGACTGCTTTCTTACAAAAAAAAAGGTAATTGATATAATTTATTGCTTAATAATAGTTTATTTTTAAAATTTTGAAATTAATCACATTTCATTTATATAACGCATTTTATATACCAAATTGCTATTTGTAACCTTGTCTTTATTGAATTATTAGATGGTAAGCATAAATTTACTATAATTATAGGACTACATTTATTTCTAAATTATTTATTCAGTATAAGCTTATATATTTAATTTAAACTTTTATGCTTCTTAAATTATTCTACTTACAACTTTAAATTGCATATTAAATCATTAGCATGTAAGTATAAGCTACATTATATGTGCTTTAAAATTATTGTCGACGATTTTTAAAATATGCATTTTAACAAATGCTTTTGTCAACTTAGCCCGTAAGTTTGAGCTATATTATCTGTTTAAAATTCACTGACAAATATTTTAACAAATGCACCGTCAAATTTTTAGCATGTGAGTATGGTTTTATTATGTTTTTAAAAAAATTTATTTGATCTTAAATTATAAATTTATAATATTTTCTTATATTAAATTATAAGCGGGTAGATATAAACTTATTGTATTTCTTTTAAAAGTTATTTGATTTTAATGAAAATTTGTAATGCGCATCATCTTCTATTGGTTTATTAGCGGGTATGTATAACTTTAATACATTTTATTTTTAAATTTTCATTCAATGATCTATAACTTTATATATCTATTTCCTATTTGATTATTAGCTTGTAAGTATAAGCTTCATTATAACCGTTTTTAGAAATTATGTTATCAATAATTTATAAAATATATTTTTCTTATCAAATTTTTAGCTGGTATGTATAAACTTTATTATGCTGGATATTTTTAAGATTTTTTTTTGCAGGCTATTATAACTTTACAATGCATATTTTTTTTATTAATTTATTAGCACGTAAGTATAAACTTTATTATATTTGTTTCTATATATTTATTTGAAAATTTATAAATGTTATTTATAATTTTATAACATACATCTTTGATTAAATTAGTAGCAAGTAAGTATAAGCTTCATTATATATTTTTTTTCGAATTATTATTGATGATTTTAAAATATGCATCTAATAAATATTTAAAAAATGGTTCTATTAATTTATTAGCACGTAATTATAAGCTTTATCTAAATTTCTCATTTGAAGATTTTAAATAATCATTTAGACAATTATCTTTTATCGCCAGTGTGATGCATCGCTACCCTCTGATCGACCAATCTTAATCAGAACAAAACAAATAGGACCGGGTTAAAACTAAAATTTCAAGTTAGAAGCGATTTTTTAAAAAACCTCGATTTTCACGTTACACCCTGCTCCTACATCCCGATTGGTCGATCAGGAAGATTATGCATCGCACCGGTGATGAATGATAACTCTTTTATTTATAACTTATAATATTATTTCCTTTTACTGAATTATCAGCGAGTAAGTATTAGCTTTATTATATTTCTTTTTAAATTTTTGATAAATTTTAATAGATACTATTTATAACTTTATACATTTTTTATTGAATTATTAGCGAGTAAGTATATATTTCTAAAATTTGATTTTATTTTGAAATTACATTATTAATCATTCTATAATCTAATTTATTTCTTACAAATCGCTAGTTGGTATGCATAGATTTGATTGTAGTTATTTATAAATTTGCTATTAAATATCTTAAATTATGTCTAACGATTCATATTTTGCAAAACTACTAGTTGGTAAATATAAGAATCACAAGTTTTTAAAATCATTATTTGATAATTATTTTAAAAATGTGTATAATAATTATTTTGACATGTGTTTTGCCAAATTATTAGCAGGTAAATATAAACTTTATTTTCTAAAATTATTATATATGTTTTCAAAAAATATATTTTAAAATATTTATTTATACCAAATCATTAGTGGGTAAGTTTGAACTTTATTATACTATTTCTAAAATTTTACTGTTTAAATAATAGTATTTATAAAGTTATAACGTATATTTCCTTCTATTAGAACGTAAGTATACTTTTACTAGAATTCACTTGATTTTTATGTAATGCTAATTGCAACTTTTAATAAATATTTTCTTGTTAAATTATTAGTTGGTAAGCATAGATTTCACTATTAAAAAAAATTTATTTACCACGCAAGTGAATTTTTTCTGCAATTTAGCATATTGCCGTACAGCGCTGCATCTAACACCATGCGTACAAATAATGTAGAGAATATTATTTTTAGAATAGTTTGATATAAAATTTATGTGATTTAATTTGTAAAAAACAATATTGGATACTGCGCGCAACGCTGTGCGGTAGGTCTAACAAAATATGCTTAAAATTTTTTAAGAAAATTTTGTTACATCCGATATTGCAAATTTATTGATTAATCTAAGTGGTAAGAACTCGCTCTGGGTGGTAAATAAATAAATTACTTTTAATATTATCATCTTGAAATTATTATTTTTAAATATGTATCTGATAAATATATTAACATGCGCTTCCATCAATTATTAGTTGGTAAATATAAGAATCACAAGTTTTTAAGTCATTATTTGATAATTTTTTAATATGTACCTGATAAATATTTTAACATGTGCTTTCATCAAATTGTTAGCCCGTAAATATAAACTTTTCTTTAAAATTATTATTTATTATTTTCGAAATATGTATTTAACCAAGTATTTCTATCAAATTATTAGCGGGTAAGTAAAAATTTTATTTTTTAAAATTATGATTTGATTTTCAAAATATGAATTTTACACAATATATAAACAAATATTTCTGTCAAATTATTAGCGAGTAAGTATAAACTTTATTATGTTTGTTTCTAAAATTTTACTGTGTTTTAAATAACATTTTTAACATGTGCTTCTATCAAATCATTAGCGAGTAAATATAATTTTTTTAAAAATTTTTATTTATGATTTTCAAAATATATATTTTACAATATTAAACAAATATTACTATCAAATTATTAGGGGGTTAGTTTAAACTTATTTTTTAAAATTATTATTTATAATTTTCAAAATATTTATTTTACAATATTTAACCAAATATTTCTGTCAAATTATTAGCTCGTAAGTATAAACTTTATTATATTTGTTTCTAAAATTTTAAATGATACTATTTATAAATTTATAATGCATATTTTCTTATATTAGGCTGTAAGTATATAGTTACTAAAATTTCACTTGAATTTTATGTTATACTAATTATAACTTCATAATAAATATTTTTCCTTGTCAAATATTAGTTGGTAAGTATAAATTTATTGTTAAAAATTTTATTTACCACCCAGGTGATGTATTTTAGCATATTGCCACACAGCGTTGTATCTAGCACCATGCGAGACAAATAATGTAGAGAATATTATTTGTAGAATTATGTTATTTCAAAACATGTGATTTAATTTTTCATTATGCAAAAAAATTGGATCACATTGGATGCTGTGTTCAACGCTGTGCGGTAGTTATGTTTTGTTACACCAAATATTGCAAATTTATTAATCTAAATGGTAAGAACTTACTCTGGGTGGTAATTATAATTACGTATCTTAAAATTATTATTTTTTAAAATATGCCTTCAATAAATATTTTAACAAATATTTTTGTCAAATTATTAGCCTGTAAGTATAACTTTATTATATGAATTTTCAAGATTATCATTGGTGTTTTAAATTATGCATTTGACAAAAGTATTTACAAATGCTTCTGTCAAATAAGTATAAGTTTATCATGTTCGGATTTCCATTTGATAATTTTAAATTACATTATTAATAATCTATAACATACATTTTTTTATGTCAAATTATTATATGCTAACTATAAACTAATAATGCACAGTAAAACATGTTTCCCTTAGTATGATAAATATATGCTTTAGTATATTTGGTTTCAATTTTCAATCGATTTTTAAATTACATATCTTCTATATCTAACGATATAAACTTAATGATTTGTTAATTTTTAAATTATACAAATATCTAACAAAATAAATTTTTAACAGAAGTCAATGTTATTTTTGAAGAGACCAACGTGACGTGAGGCGATAATGTGAGATAGTTGCTTAATTTGACAGTGCTTTTGGTTCCCACTTTATTCCAACCATTTTACTTTTATTTCCTTTTTTTATTATTATTTCTTTCTCTTCATTTTGGTTTTGTTTAGTTATTTATTTTTCTTTTTATTATTTTTTTGTGATAGTCACTTATATAACTCTTTTTAAGATTATGCAAACTTAATAACCTTTATATTTTACAATCAAATTTAGCTTAGTTTGATTTCTTGCAATATAAAAAGGTAGCAATGGTCATTTTCTTGGCTGATTCTATCCTACGTTCTCTATCTGTCATTTTCTTGTCAGTTTTTTCAAGTTTGCTATTATTTTGATCAGATATATTTTCAAGTTACTGTAAATTTAATAAATAACTAGCTTAAAAACCCGCGCTCTGCGCGAGTACAATTTTTCATAAATTATAAATATTGTATCAGTACTTAAATAAATTATGCATGAAATTTGTTTAGAATTGGGACACTTTAAGAACCGTAAATTCATTTATATACAGATGTTATTTGTCTACAAATTATGCCCTAGAATAACCCAACTTTGACTCTAATATAGGATGATTGTTATACGAAAATCACTGGGTTACTGTTTTTCAATCTATTTAATAAATCATCTTTATATTCACAAATTGTTTAGGTAGATAATTATTCGTCTTTATATTATTTGAAGGGTATGAGGTAATAATTATTTGTATGCTAAGTTAATTTATATTTGATCAGCAAGTTTCACGTATCACACTGGGAATCAGAAATTTAAAATAAATACGAATAAGATAGCTGCGCGACGTTGTCACGCAAAACCAGGAACATGAGATGTGAGGAGAACATTCAGTAAATATATAGGTTGTCACACTATTGGACATGTTATGCCATGAGCAAAATCACGAGGCATCTATTTGTCACGAGATCAAAACCCACATATGATACAGATCGGTTATGGTAAGTATGAGAGAACAACAAATTAGTGAGGTAATAGGAAATAAATGGTATATGCATGTAAGTATTGGGTAATCTAATTGTAACAGTTATTTAGAGATGGAGGAGTAGATATTAGATCCTCCTCTTTTGTCTTTGCTGCTAGCTCAATGAAAAATTTAGCTTTGTAGTAATTTCTCACACACCCACCATTGAAATTCTGGTAGTCGTAATAAGTTTGATAGCCCGACCAAGCAGCTCAGATATCAATTATATAAAATTTGATAGCCTGATTGAACAAGTCAAGTAGGCAAATTAATTGTATTTAAAAATATAAAGTGATATAGTTAGTGATGGGCCACGCGCAGGATGCACGGTTTTTTTTGGACCTCACGAGGGATTTTTAATATAAGATTATTTGGCTGCATTAGCATCATCTGACCTGCATTAATATTAATGAGCCAATTTCCATGAATGGGGTAAAATTGCCACAAAAAAAGTTTCGAACTTATATAAAAAATATATTGGTCACTAAAAATTCATGTAGCTTAACAAAAAAATAAATTTAAATGATAAGTAATAAATGAATCATTTTATTTATTTTGAATATCTCAATAAATATATTATTTATTATAGCCAAAAAATATTATAATTATAGTTTTTCTAAGTATTTGAAATATTCCATTGTCTTTTTAAATCATTATAATCATTCAATTTATACAATAGCACAAAGTTTTTATTAATACTATTGAAACATTTATTACTATTTGTTTTTTCAATAATTTTTGTTGTTATGTCCTGGATTCAAATAATAATCATAGTTATAATCTTTCAAAAACACATTAAAAATTAAATCTTGATTAATTTTTATAATTTATTTCAATTTCATTTTTTTTATTTATTGTTAATAGAAATTTGATTACAGTAATCAATATATATTTTTAGAATAGTGTGTTTATTAAATTTTATGCTTTTGACAATCATTTTTTACTTTAAAGAATTAAAGAAAAAATTTATTTACTATATTATTATTGTTATGATCTATATGAATTGATAATATAGGAATGTGGAAACCTAGTGAAGTGGTCAGGTTGTCAACCCTCCAAGTGGTAGGTTGGGTGTTCAAATCTCATTAATAACAAAAATTTGAATAATTACCTATGTAATATTCATATTATGTCAACTGTTACTAATAATTGGATTAGGATACTTGTAATGGTAATCATACCAGCATGACTGGCAGATCATGAGACATTCATGTAACAGTCATGTGACATTGTTCTTTGGGACAATATTTGTGATTACATGAAGAAATGCAAATTAGCAATCAGGTGATGCAAACACTAAATAAGTTCTTGTGGTCATATAAATCTATTGAAATTAGATAACAAAAAATCCATTTGGAAAGATCTAAGTAGAGAGATAGTTGGATCTTTAATGGTTTTATTATAAAGTTTAGCTTGGCAAAATATATACCAGTGTCATAGTACCTGGTTGTAGTAACCAGATGGACAAGAACTTTTGGATTGGAAGTCTCAGAGATACTACCAATCAGACTGCTGAAATGAACCAGAAGAAAAGGATATCAGGTCAACTTAATATACTGATGGACTGAGCATAGTACTACATGAGCTATCTAAATTGGAAGTTTGTTAAAAAGATAGGTAAAAAGGCAGGAGTATACTAAAGCATCAGGATTATAGGATCTAAATAAACTCTACAAAGGCATAGTGATTTAATGATTAGGTCCTAATTACAAGTATTGGTTCTGTTATAGAGATATTTAGGTTAGTTATAAAAATGAATACAAAAGGCTCTGGAAAGAATAAAATAATTCTAAGATTAAGATAATGATTTAGGCATCAGATATAACCCAATGAAATTAATAGGTTTGCAGGTTTAAAAGGTTTAAAGTAGAATATCTAAGCAGAGGTATTAGGTATAACAATTGGTAAAGAACTTTTGGGTAGACTTAAATAAATAATATAAAAAATTTATACATATAGCCAATTGTATACTTTTCTGTAGTGATTTACTAAACCACATTTACTATTATTAAATAAAGTTAAAAAACCTAAAAGGTCATCTTAATACCAAAAAAAAAATTTGAATTGATAATATTATATGATTTTTGAAACTTTTTGGTAACTGTTTTATTCTAATCTGCATTTTTATATAATAATTTTTTTTTTTGAAGTTAAGATAAGGTTTTGCTCATATCTTTATTAATTTGTTAATATACCTTCAGGGACTTTTTTAAATATAAATTATAAAATCTATTTTAATTATAAATTTGTTACAAGAATAAAGCTCAGACTATAGAAAAAAACTAACTGTTATCTATCTAATTTATTTGCAACTTAAACCTACTAGAGTGGTTAAAACTCATCTAGATTTAATAGCATAAAAAGTTGTTTATAGAATAACTATAAAGTATCTAATTATTTGCAATTAAATATAGTTATTAATTTAATTGATTTAATTATTTAACAATTAATTTATTTTTTATAACTAAAACATCAAAAAATACATATAATGACTCATAGTCCATAATGCATTCACATATATATAAATATAAATATAAATTAGACATTATTTTTTCAAAGCCATAGTTTATTTTAATGAACTTTACCATTTTAAAAAAACATTAGTATGCTTCTTCCAATCTACTTAAAGATACAATTCAGCATACTAAAATAGAACATATATAAACAAAATATATAAGAATTTGTTGATCACTTTTATGCAACAAATTCCAAGTAATTAATATTGCATATACCAGTATAAAGATCTTCTATTGGTCTATTATAAAACTTGAAAACTTTTCATTCATTTTATTAGTCTGATTTTTTATTAAAACAAGATCATATAAATTAGAATACCTTCTTCAATTTATAATTTAACAATCTATTTGGCAATGCCTAAAAATAGGCAATGCATTGGATTGATTACAAGAAATTAAACCAAATTAAAATAAGAAAAATAATAAATTTCAGACTAATGAATTAAACTTTTAGATATATGTTTTCTTTTTGCATCATTAGTATTATAATTCTTCTACTTGGCAACATTTTTTCTAATTTTTTTGATATTTCTTTCAACAAACCATTCATTCATATTAGCAAAATCACTAAAGTTAGGCTAATTCTTTTTATTAAAATTGGCTCTTTTTAAATATCTATAGTAAGCAATTCTGACCAAAATGTGTTTATATAGTTTTTTGCAGCAAGAATGTCACAAAAACAACATATTACTGCAGCTCTAATAAATCTGTCTGTAGAATATTCAAAAGTGCTTGTCAATTCAATTTCTAAATTTATGTTAATTAGAATAATTGTAATAAAAACTTTATGTTGATTTTGTTACTTACTATGTAATAAATACTAATTGATCTATTAATAGTGCCAGATAAAGTTTAGTTAATATAGCTTAGGTTTATTAGGTCTGGATATTAACACCAATGTTAGTATGTTTGATGGCTTAAATTATTTATTATATAAAAAATTACAAATGATGCAGTAGATTGCTCTGATACTATATGTAAAACAATCAAATGGCTGAAACTAATCTAAGTTAATCATTAAACCCAAATTGCAACCCAATAGTTCATTTCAAAAGAATGGCAAATCTTTATTTGTATTTTAAAAATTTTTCTAAATTTTACTATCATATATGTTAGTAAGGTATTCAGGATTATTAAGTTTTTTTGTCTATTTTTTGCAAGACATTTCGAATTTCTTCTAGTTATATAACAATTGAAATTGTTATTTTAAAAAGACTGTAGGAAAGATTAATGTTAATCTATATATTACACCTTTTATAACAGACACTTTTTTAGCAATTGAATAATTGTAAGAATGTCTAAAATTGATTATTAGATGATTTGGTAAGTTTTGGAAGGTGTAGTAGCTTATTTTAGATATCATATTTGGTTTGTTGATTGACATATTGGCAACATTGTACAATTTATAACATTGTTCACAAGTTGCATACTTAATCATGTAAGCACTAACACCAAGGTTTTTATATGTTATATACAATGACAAAGGAAAAAAGGAATATGTTTTTTTATAGAAAATTAAGAGGTATCTAATAGATTTCAATAAAAATTCAGTAGCTATATCAGGTAATCTATATCTCTCTTGAAATTTAAGAACTTGCAAAATAATCTACAGAAAACCTTTAAGAACATTTAAAATACTAATATATTCTTTTATTTCATTAATAAAGTTTTTAAAAACATTGAAATTAATTTTTTAATTTGTTAATTCTTTGTCTTCATTATTTGATAGGTCTTTAGTAACATTTTTTTCTTTATCAGAGAATAAATTCTCTATGAAAATAAGATTTTGTATACTTCTCTTTTCTCTATTTTTAACTGATATTTTTTCTTTTTTAGATTAACTTTTAGCAATAAAACTAAAATTATTTCTATATGAAGAAACAACAGAGTTATTGTTTGAGCTATTAATATAAAATGTTTCTTCATAAATATCTATTTTCAGAAGTTCTTCTAATATATCTATTTCTGAAAATGCTATTGCAAAGGTAACAATTGCTTTATTTAAAAATTTAGTTTTATAATAATCTTTTGTTATACCAGTAATGTTCTTTTTTGTTATATAAATTTTCTAGTACATGAATCAACAAGTTTATCATTACAACTATTGCAATAGCAAGCTTTAAGAGGGCAGGTTATTGAGTGTTTGGAATAATTTGCTTTTTCATTAGTTTTTTTAATAAAAGATTTCTTTTGGTGTTCTATTATTATATAATAAGAATTGTAGACAAGTAAAAATAAGCAAAAGAATATATAAGTGAAAGAATTATAGATAAGTAAAAGTATATAACAAGAGAATATATAAGTGAGCTAAAAAATTTTAAGTAAGAGCAAAAAGAACAAAAATTGTAGATTTATTTATTAGAAGGTAAGCCTTATTTATATACAATTTGGGTTGTTAACAAAACATATTAGAATGTCAATAAACCTAAAGGTCTACTAAAAGCTATTGTCCTGTAATCACATAATCTTTAAACTCTGTTTTAATAATTAAACTTTATGTTTTGGCAATTATACTTTTTGTTTATATATTCTTTTTGTTAATTACCTATCAGAATGTATTTAGTAATTATTATCAAAATGCCAATGTGTTTAAAAGTATTCTAAAAGCCATTATCATATAAATTTTAAATATTTTAATTTAGTAATTATTCTTTTAGTTTTGATAATTAAATTTTTTGTTTTGATATTTCACTTAATTGGTTTTTAAATCTAATAAAATATCAGAATGCCAATATGTTTTTTGCTTTATTTTAATGTAAATTATCATTAATCAAATTTTACTTTTTCTATAATAGTAAACAAGTTCATAATTAATATTTTTAGTATATTGTATTTAAATATTATAATCAGTTAATAAAGCTATCAGTATTGATATATTGTTTGGCTTTTTTTTGGTTTTGGCAATTATACTTTTTGTTTAGAAATTATATTTGATTAGCTTTTTAAATCTATTTAAAATATCGGTATGCTAATAGGTTTTTTAATTTATTTTAGTATAAACTTTCTTTTTTTATAACTGTAAACAATTTATTATCAATATTTTTTGTTTTAAATATAAATATTATTTCAGAAAATAAAGCTATCAGTATTAATATTTTGTCTGTTTTTTTGTTAACTATAATTATACTTGATCAACCTTTTAAATTTATTTAAAATATCAGAGTGCAGATAGGTTTTTACTATATTTTAAACTAAACTATTGTTAATTTATAGTATTTTTTTTTTTTATAACTGTAAAAAATTTGTAATTAAATACTTTTAGTATATTGTATATAAATATTATAATCAAACAATAAAGCTATAAATTTTTTATAATATAAACAATTAATACTTGCATAATATACAAGTTAATTTTTATAGATCATGCAATATTGTGCAAGTTTAATTATATTCGATTTTAACTTAGATGTTAATTTATTTGTGCACTTTAATCTATAAATAAGTCATGCTTTCTTTATGCTTATATTAACTGATTTAACTCTTTTTTTTATATAATAAGTAGTTATGCAACATTATTATGCAAAACCAGGAATAGGGAAACAAATAATTACAAAGCAGTACTGTGAAAAGATCTTTATAATAGTATTTTTAGTAAGTAGATTTCAGACATGTACATGATTTAAACATTGAATTCTTTGATAGTCTATTATAGAAAAGGAATATTGTATAGTTGTCTGTAAATTAGTTTTAGGAAAAAAAGCAATTATAATAATTTTATAGTATGTGATAATAATGTATTGTTATATTGCTATAATACCATATTGGCAATAAACTTACAATATTAGGTGTTGTCAATGAAAAATTATACTTCAGCTTGTAGGTTAGTTTTTTGTTAGACCCTATTGCTATAACATTTGATATACTTTAGTCTAATAAATTATAAACTTTGAAACCCAAAGGTAGATATGTTTTAGCAATGCTTACTTTTAAAATTTAATTGCAAAGTTTACAATAGCAACAATAAGTGCAACATTTGAAGGCATTTTTAAGATTTTTTAACTTCAATAAATAATTATATCAAAACATTATTAAGAAGCTTTTGACTTTTTTATAAAAAAAAACTTTATACAAAAAAAAGTAATCTTTTTGATTATTTTTTAACTCTATACATTATTTTTATTGCAACAAGTATTATGAATAATGACTGTATTTAATTAAATGAATTATACTTCATAAGACTTTAACAAGAGAATTTTTTTTTACATTAACAAAATTATCCTTACAATAGACTATATTATATAATGCTAATAAATAATATTAAGAATACAATTTATTCATACCATTAATTATATATTAAGAAATAAATATATTGTAATTATAATAATTATAGAATTAAAACAAATATATTGCTATTTTTATATTTTTACATATTATAACAAAAATAAAAGACATATTCAATATGTTATAGGAAGACATTCACATAATTGTAGATCTATCTATGATTATCTATAATAATTAACCAATCAAAATACAAAATTTAATTAATATAACAATACTAAAAATAAAAAAACTTCATATAAAGAAGCTTACAGACAATAAATATATGCAAAAAAAGGTTATTATTTATATTTAGAAAATAAATAGATGTATACAAAGTGAATAAATATAATATTCATTGTTAATAAACCTAACTAGAAATAGGCACATATGAGATCCATATATAATCTTGTGTAGGATTTTTAATACAATCCCAAAATAAGATTATTCAGCCAGCATTACTATAATATCTGGCTAGTATTAATATAATTTCTGATTTGCATTAACATATTTAGCTAATTCTTAATTAAAATTTATAATAAGAATTTACTTTTTTTGCTATTGGTATCTTTTACTTACATTATAAAAATATTCTTTATAATTAAGTTACTCTTTTAAAAATAAATTACATGTGTAATAATAATAATATTTAAAATCATCTTACAAAAATTAGATTAGATAAAAGTAATTACTGTTATTAAATCTTGCAAAAAATATGTAAAAATTTACTATTTTAATTGACTAATAGCAATGACCAAAAATTTAGGCAAATTACTCAAATTTTTAGTAATAAAATCATGGCATTTCATTAAGTAAAATTAGGGTCTAAAATTTTGTGATTTAATGAATCCTGGATAGAATTTTTGAAGAAACTGTGATTTGTCTATTTTTAGATACTATATATTGCATGAAATTATATGTATTGTAAATTTGTAAATGTTTGTTGATAAAAGTCAACAGATTGAAAAAACAGAGAGCATTTGGCAAGGGTTCCATATTACATGTTACAACCTCTACTTTGCTAACAACTAATATAAAAGGCATTTAGTACCAGATTACTGAAACATACTATGTAATCCAAGCTACCAAATACTTATATAAAGGTATAGAGAAAAAGAGCTATTTATGCACTCTTTTTTCATTGAACATCCAATTTATATAGTTAGTATTTTTTAATTAATATATATATATATATATATATATATAAAGAAACAAACAACAAAGAGTTTCTGGTATGAGCCAAATAAATTCTGAGTTACATAACACAAATAATAAGAATCATGTATCTCTTCAACCAAGCACTATTACACCACCCTTTAACAGTATAGCTATAGGCTCATAATATCAAAACCCAGTTATATATATTAAATTTCAGATAAAGACATACATTGATGAATCAATTCAGAAATCAACTACATCAATTCTTGGCTTTCTTAGACAGTACATCAACCTACAATTCAATAAACAAAAGTAATAGAATAGGCAGTTTCAGTTAAACATTAATAATAAACTTACCAGATTGATACAACCTAACAATAGTAACAACAATCAGTCAAATGAATTAGATAGAACTAGCAATTTAGTATTATTACAACAACAGAGTTCAACAGGAGCAACTAATCACTATTCAACAGATACAACAAAGCTTGGTACACAAGATACAGCTAACTATTCCTCAACTTCAGTACTAAACAATCTTATTATAATACTATCAAAAGTAAGTCTTTAACTACAAAGCCTAATAACAACATCAGAATTAAATAAATTAATCTAGCTTTGACAACAATTACTGCAATATTAGTTTTCAAGTTATCTGTTAGAAAATATCTGTTTCTTGACTACACAAAGCTTAAAAGTATTTGTAATGTTTATGGGTTTTCAAACCCCTATGCTGCAAAAACAAAAAGTATACAAATCTGGTAGGTTACTAATTAGACAGAATGCAAATAGATTATTGAAATTTTGTCATACAAGCCCAACATCTTAGCCAAACTTTGGAAAGCAATTGCATTTAGTTCTTATATAAATTTACAAAAGTTCTTATATAAGAACCTTCTGGTTAGCATAAATGAAAATAATGATAAACCAGTTTTGCAATTAGCAAAAAATAGACATATTTTAATAAAATAGTGAATATGTTATACAATATTCTCTGATATCTCAAAATGATTACTTGCTTTCAAACTATATATAGATGCAGTATTAATAATCTATAAGAACAGAAAACAAGAACTAAACAACTACAAAAATCATATTAATGAATTTGGATTTTTTATGCAGTTATATTATATGATAAGGATCATAAAGTAACTTTAGTGCCAAATTAAGACATAACTTTTAGTGATTATAATACAGAAATAGAAGGCAGAACTTTGATGCAACTATAGTCAAAAGACAAAAACACAACATACATTAATCAACATGTATTAATACTAAATGGTTTGATAGTAAAGAGATATGCATTAACTAGAATAAGCAACACTGCACAAATAACAAAATATGTAAAAGGGTTCATGCCTGTCTGATTTGTAAGAAAACAAATTACAGTAAGCAGTAATGTTTTAAATAAAATAGTTTAAAAATAATCAGTTTAGCTAAAGATAAAAAGACAGAAAAAAATGCACAATAGTAGTATTGTTCATAATAATAGAATGAATAATAACAATAACAACAACAATAACAACAACAACAATAATAATAATAATAATAATAACAGTAATAATAATAATAATAATAACATTAATAATAATAATAATAATAACAATAAAAATAATAAAGGAAATATATAAAGTATGCAGAAAGGTTACTATTATTAACAGTTAATCATTGGGTTAATTGTATTTATATTAGGCTTATTTATTATAACAATAAAATTACTTAGATTTATCTGCTTAATACTAAGCAAGTTAACTAATTTTAATTTTAATATTCTAAATAGAAGACTATATATCAGACATCTAGCATAATATAAAAGTGCATGCAATATTATAATTAATAAACTACCCAGTCTCTAATTAGTCAATAACACATTAACTACAATTTCATTAGTAATATAACTTTAACTCTTATAAGCATGAAATTCTTAAACAACTTGATTTCAAACTTTTTAACATAATAATACTAATTGATATAGATGTATTTAAATATTTAACAACTAATGATCCCAATCAACTATTCATTAAATACTTACTAAATGGCCTCAAGAATGAATTTAAGTTCAACTTTATTAGACAAAGAGTAATATTAATTATGAAAAATCTAAAGTAAATTGAAATAAACTCTTAATCATTGCTAAATATATAGAAAAGAAGATGAAACAAGGTTAAATATGTAGTCCATTTTTGACATACTATTCATCTTGTTAATTTTTTCAAATAAACCCTTGTGGTCTTGTAGAGGAAAAAGATACAAACCCCAAGACATATTAATTAATATCACACCTCTTGGCTCTATTTAGTGCAAGTATTAATAATAGAATTAACAAGATTGAGTTTACTATACAATATAAAAATATTAGTTATGCAATTCACTAGATCATATTCTATAATAAAGGTTGTCTATTATCAAAATTTAATATTAAACATATCACACTTTCTCTGACGATCACTTGGACACAAAACCGATAAAAAAAGAAATCAACTTTCTGCACTAACAGCAATAGATAACACTCTTGACAACATTAAGGAAAAGTAACAGCAACAAAGAAAGCAACAAATAAGCTTAGAAGCAAAAAGCACTGCAAGTGTTAATAAGATAGCTATAGAAGAAAACCAAAGTTTTTTGTAGAAATTTTAGTAAAAAGAAAAATTTTGGGGGATTGCTAGTGACCCTATACGTAGATCTGTTTAGATTACACAAACAACACATACAGCCTAGACAAAACAAACACATGCAAGATTTTAGAATTGAATAGAATAAACAAGCCACTTGTGGAACAAACAAACAAATACAACAAACATGTAATAGAACATCCTAGAAGAATAGAGTCATAAATATGAACAAAAATCTTCTAGTAGAGTATAGAGAAAGTCTACAAGTACTCTATATAAAAAGAGCATACTGGGCCATGAATAGTGTGCATAACAAAATTTTTTTCAATGAGGTGAGCAAAACATACACAATACCAGATAGAGAAGACAAAATCATTGCATTGCTCACAAATCAAGACCAAAATGAGGTGGCACTTTTACGACTAACAAGAGAAATTTTAGAGAAAGCTAAGAAAGAACAGTCAGAGAAAAAACTAAATATAAATATAGGAAACTGAGACCTAGCAACAGAAACAGAAAGAGAACAAATACAGTGCAACTAAAGCAAAGAATAGCAAATAATAATAAAAGAAAATGAAGAAAAGAGTATCGAAAGAAAGCAAGAAAGAAAAAGAAATACAGAAGAAGAAATTGGAAATATAGAGAAACAAGAAGAAACAAAGATGTTACAAAGAAAAGAACTAAGAAAGGTAAGCACAGAAAGAAATAACAAACTGACAAGTGAACATAGCATTTAGAAACAAGAAACCAAGAAGCAAAGAAATATAATCGAACAAGAGGATATAGAAATGGATAGTAAGCAATTAAGACAAAACATACTAGAAGAGGAAAGAGAAAGACAGAAAAGAAGGAAGCAAGAAACGGAGAAAGAAATCGACATTGTAGGAATAGCACTAGAACAAAGTATATGGGCACCAAGCAGAAGAAACTATAACCAAAACAACAGCCTAATCGTCAACATACCAGTATATGAAGTTTTTGGAGAAACAAAAGAAGAACATATAAAGTTTATTAGATGGTCACTAAAGGATAATACACATGTAAAAGACATCGATGAAGTATTCAAGAGAGGAAATC
>CAJVQA010000182.1:0-40735 GCA_910591915.1 Cetraspora pellucida
TGTCACTGAATGAATCACTTACATATATACCTTTGGAATAATAGTGATATTCTGTCGAATCAAATTCAACGAATTCGGCCAAGAGATTAAAACCATTTTTTAGCATCCAAGCCAATTTTTTGAAACGGCTGATTATATGGCCTGCCGCCAATGAAAGTCAGGCAGATCTTTAGATAATTGATGTTTTTTTGTAACACAAAAAGTGACGAAAATTTTTTTTTATTATTATTAAATGTCGTGGCTGATAAAATTTAAAATTTTTTTGGGGGGTTTTTTTTAGGGTTGGGTCAGGATTTTGACTAGCCACCCGGGTGACCCGCGTACGGTCCCGCAGTAATTATCAAAGACTGAAAGTTTTATTCAAGATTGTTATAGAGAAATAACTTTTCTATAATATTACTCATTGAATAAATACTAGTTAAAAATATCAATTTTTTACAAATCTTACTCAAAGCCGGCTGGCAATTACTGCGGGACCGATTAAAAATCTCAAATAGGTTTAGGTTACAGATAAACATGTTTGAGTTAGTATTCTTAAATTAATAAGTATTATGCATTAAAAGTATACGTATTAAATTTGTACAAATAATACTAATAAATAAAAGATATGAGAAAGACCTTACTTTAATACCAAAAAAAAAAATACATAGGTTAGATAAAAATAAACAGTAGTTGTAAAGTTTTGCAAATGCCTATGTCAGACATATTAATACTAGGTTAGGTATTAGTGTCTATGTTATGTTCATGCCTATAAGTATAAAATACCAAACATATTTATAAACATAGACACAAATATCAGACATTATAATAAACAAGAACACAAGATGTTAAATACTATTATAGATAAGAACATTAAATATTAAATACAAAATGCTAAGCATAATAAAATATTA
The DNA here is from genome assembly GCA_910591915.1 of Cetraspora pellucida. Lineage (NCBI taxonomy): Eukaryota > Fungi > Glomeromycota > Glomeromycetes > Diversisporales > Gigasporaceae > Cetraspora > Cetraspora pellucida. The sequence goes on from CAJVQA010000182.1 coordinate 894, forward strand.
AATATTAAGTTGTTATGTTTTTTGTTATATCTATGCTTATATCAAGTTTTTATATTCATATCTACGCCTATGTTAAAATTTTATATTCATACCTGTGTCTGTTTTATACTTATACCTGTACTTAAATTTTTATATATTCAATTTTTTATTAGACGCAAGTATAAACCCAGGTTGCAGATTTTTAAATAGTTAATTACACTTGTTCTTATAAATTCTAAGATAATTAATAAAATATTAATTGATTGAATTTGATAAGTTTTTAAATTTGATATTATCAAAATTGGATTTTTAACATTACAGTAATTCGATAATACTGAATTCATAGACTTATCAAATTTGACTAATCTATTTGTTATCAATTATCAATTATCTTAAAATTTATAAAAACAATTATAAATATATAAATCAAAAGTAAAATGTAATGATTTTACAAACTATACTAGAAAATGAATAGTAATAATAGGTATAAAATTTTTTTTCTTTTTATGATCAACTGGATCAACCAAGTTAACTAGGTTATCTGAATTATCTATAATTTGATTAGACTTTTTTTAAATAAATAAGTAACTTGAAGTTAAAATTTTTAGTAGGTTCAATCTCTAATCAAAACAGAGACCACAGTTCTCTTAACCTTAAACTATCGAATTTTTATTATTGTTTTGTTTAACATTATACATAATCTTATGAGTGGAGATATATCGCATAGGTAAAAAATTATAAAATCCTATTTTTAAATCAAGGTCCTTAATTTTCAGTTTCAGTCGTGACAATTATTAAGTCGGCTAAACACTACTGTAATATCGTTACTTACAATTATAATCCTTCGATTGAGATTACAAACTGATCGTTCATTTTATAAAGCACTATTAGATTCACATCTAGTTATTGCTATTGTATATGCGTGATGCTAAACCTTGTCGCTTACATAATCATTGACAAATGAAATTGCGTAAGGCTAATAAATATTTTTACACCGCAATGAAATGAAATTGAGTCAATATATTCTTTCGTTACTTGGTAAACTTGATGAATTTTGAAACAAAAAGAATATGTTTACTTATGTATCTGCTTTTGCGTATTTACGAAATCCATGCCTCATTTTCTTCAGGAATGAAAAGAAATCACGACTAGTATTTAACTGCGAAACCAGTTCATCTAATTCTTCGAGTATAGGATTACATTCTATGACTATAATAAAACAAAAATTAATGCTGATAATTGCAACATTAGACTTTCAGACAACAGAATCGATTTGCAGAATAAATATATGGGACCCACAGAAAAGGGGGCAATAAGACATTTCGGTTTGATGTAAAGATTTGATTATAACTTTATATCTACTGATCTTAACCTAAAAATATTTATTGTTTAGATTATAAACAAGCAATTTTTATATTTTAAAGATTAAGATCAGTAGATACAAATTATAATAAAATTTTTATATAAAACTGAAATTTCCATTGCCTCTTATTGTGGGGCTTCCAATATTTAATTAATGTTGCAGCTGATGCTGAAATTTGAACCTATTCTGACATGAATTTTTAAAATTTTTTGGGGCATTTTTTCCCCGCTTTTTTTTATGGTTGAGTTAGTGTTAGGGTTAGAATTGGTAATTAAAGAGTATAGGTGGATTTAGCAGCGCTTATGGTTTCAAATCACGACCCCAAATTTCAGCGTCAGCCGAGACAATTAATACCTTTATACATTGTTTCTCCAACATCAATTGTGAAGTAACATGATCGAGACAAATTGTTATCATAAATACACGTGAATATAAAACTTATCACATCGTCTACTTGTAAAACGTGTAAATATTCATTTGTAAAGATAATGATAGAAATCAAATTTGAGTACCTCGTACACGTGCCATTGTTAACGCCAATTTATCAGTAAAAATGTTTAATTCTGGTGAGTTTTTCGAAAGCTGTGTTTCTAGTAATGCTCGTTTGACCTCGATAGCTATCAAAGACAAAATATGATAGGACCTATCAGATATTATAATTCACAAAAATGGTAAGGCAGTTCATACCTTCACGTTGCTGCTTAATATCTTCTTCGGCTCTCTCAATTCTTTTTTTCAACACGATAATTCCTTCATTCCTAGAACATTCTTCTAGTTTAAGATTCGTAATTTCCATTTGAATTTTTGAAAGTTCTTTTTTTTCGTTTTCTAATGCTTTTAATTGAAGATATTGTAAAATCATTATAGCATGATTATGCAAATTTCCAAGTTAAATAATTCCAAGTGTAAACATATCAACTTACATTTAATAAATTCTATACGCATTTTCTCAAATAGTTTAATTTCTTCTTGCAATTTTGTTATTTCTCCTGATTTTTTTAATATACAACCCAATTTCCTTGAATTTCTCTTATGCACATGTCGTTATCACTTTAAATTCAAAGAAAAAACATTTGAAAATTTAAATTACCTTTATTGCTTGTTATAGTATTTTGCCAAAGATGTCTTCTAGACTCCATATTTTTCTTGACATTAACTATGTAACCATTTAGATTTTCTTCAAATGATTTATTTTTTTTCTTTAAATTTTCTTGATCATAATCTACTTTTGTAAATGAAAAGAATATATCATTTATAATGTTTTTATTCCAAGTGCTGTTATCATTATTATTGTTAGAAAGAGATATGTTGGTTAGCAATGTTGAAATTTTTTTAGGTGATTGACTTGGTGTCGTTGATTCTGAATTCATTGATTATTATGAGAAAAGAATTTGTCTAATAAAATCGATTCTCTACAATGTATAAAGTATATGGTAATTGATGAGAGCTCTGATGTTCTCTAATATTGATTTTTGGATTTAACTTTCACGTTACACCTGATCTCGAAATTTGATTGGCCATCGAAATTTTTATACTGGTTCAGTCTATATGGAGGTTAAATTTTATAAGTGTTTTATATAAGTTAGTTTCAAAAATTTATGTGATTATAAGCAAATGTGACTATAGAGAGGTCTGACTGTATTTTAAATACTGTTGACCCAGATAAGAGCTCTAGGTGTTTTTTGCAAACCAGTATGGTATGGTTTTAATTTTGGCCTGTACTATACTGATCTGCTTACCCGTACGATAATCCTAATTTTTTAAAACTGGAAGCGAAGCGACGGGTTACATACTAGTAAATTATTAAAATTTGTGTGGGGGTAATAATGCGTAACGAAAATTAACTTTGGCCTTATCTAGGGATCTTAATCGGCTTGTTCGATTCTATTCATTCAATAGGATTAAATTATAATATACAAGCAGGTTGAGTCGAATATCATCTTTAGCCCTATTTATTATTAAATTATTTCATATATTTATCTTCAAGGTTAACATTATTAGATCGGTAAGTTTATATACATTATTGTGCAAAGATTCAATATTTCAGTTCCAAATAGGCGTAATATTTGATACGTATATTCATTTATCAATTAAATGTATAATATAGACATATATTTATAAATCCAGATTGAAATGTTCAGCTATCTGAATAAATATCCCGATATAAGTACTACCTTACAAGGAAATACATAAAGGCAACTTGTAGAGCTGCCACAAGAAAAAGAAAATGGATTCTTTTTCTTTTTTGACGATGTTGAATATTGACAGTAGAACTAGCATCAGGAAACACAACTTGCCGAAGCGATCGCAGCTAAGTGAGATATATACAGATTTGTTAACTTGAATTAAAATTCAAGCCAATTTCATTGATTAAAGGTTTGAACAACATCCATACCAAGAAGAATCCACTAGCGAAAGCAGTGTAAATGAACGTGCTAGCAACAATCCAAAATGGTGCTATCAAAGAAACGGCCAAAGTGACAATGACGCTGACGCGGCGTAATAAACAGATATAAGACGATATTAATTTAGTGCATTAAAAGTGCAAAAATAAAAAAAATTTGACAAAAAGATAGATATAAAAATTACCCAACAAATTTATATCCGGAATATGCCAGTAAATTTAATACATTAGCATCCGTAATATTCAACAAATAACATCCTATTTTAATGAATACCAATTCTAGTAACACAAGGAAAAATGCAGAAGTTGCGTTAACTCCTAAAATCTCTGGATGAAATCTATAAAAGGATAAACAATTGGAAAGTTGTTAGACTCTTTCTAAGAAGAATAGCATGTACTTTAGTTAGCCTACTTGTTGCCTTGAGTTCCAGAGACTATCCCTGTGAGTAATACATATGTCACAAGGGCCATTGCTATAAAAAAGAGAATTTACAGAATTAATATCAATAATTTCGTGTTTTTGAGTATATATATGACATTATATACCTGGTATGTACAGATCTGGCGAATTGATATCATCTCTGGGTGGTTTAAATCCTTCCAATTGACCATCTTGCTCGGATCGTGATACAATGCGAGTCCACCGCTACATAAAAAATGTTAATTTTTATTGTTAATCAAACCGAAAGTATATAATTAAGATACTTACTTTATGCCTCCACGGAAATAATAACAGCTGGATTTTATTTGCCACATATGAATTGTTTACTTTGAAATAATATTTAAGAGCAGGAATGTCGACATATCGATCAATCTGGAATAAGGTTTCCAAAGGAAATTATATAAAACTTAAATAAATTTAAATTTAGAATAATGTTTAGACTAACGTTTTTCTCCACATATTCTGTTCCAGCAGACAGCGCTGTACGCCCAAATTCCATTCCCATTTGTGTTGTTGTGTCATTTATATACCATATATTTGCGTTATGCAATGGTTGTTGTTGTTGTGTCGGTTGCAAATGTTGTGTTGCTTGCAAATGTGTTGGTGGCGAAGGTGAAGAAGTCGGCGGATCGCGCATTTGAATCGGTGGATGAGTTGGAATTGGGTGTTGCAACGGAGGTGGTGATACAGTGTGCTGTTGTGGCTGATAGCGATTAGAATAAGTGGGTTGGTTCCGGTTATACATTTTTTTGAGAATATATAAATATATAAAATGATAAGATAGCAGTCGCAACGAAGTTTTTTTTTTGATAATCCTATGTAATTTCAATTTCAACTTTTCTGAATATGATTGGGTGGACTGCACAATTGTGTCACGACGCCAATCACGTAAATAAAAAATCTTTATACTAATTACTTTATTCTGTATGTCGAGTACTCCAGCAAGCTTCAGCTATCTTACCGCGTACGGTTCAAGAACTGGGCTTTCTCCTAGCCCACCAGAGTTTAGTAAGTTTTCTTTACATTATATTGATTGATCATACTTTCTGATGTAATTGAATCTGATTTTCGCGAGCTTTTGCTTTTACCAGATTCCGCGCTTGATGAGGTAGTTCACACATGTACTTTGTTATGGTTTTGAACTAGTTTCGACTGATCCAAATGTTCTTTTCTTCCAAAGGAAGTCCGGTTATACACTAATAATAAGGATCGAGAAAAATATGAAAATTTGGCAGATGTATATGCCATCATAGTGACAATGGAACATTTGGAAAAGGCGTATGTTAGGGATTCAGTTACTGCCACTGAGTTGAGTGATATTCTTTACTAATCTTATTTTATCCAAATTAGTGCTATAATTTACATTATATGATCAACGTTTTTTTTAGGTATACACCTTCATGCGCAAAATTAATAGCTCAATATAAAACTGCAATGAACTTAGTATCTGATCTGATCCCCGATGTGGAACAATTTATGAAGGAATATAAGGTTCTAATTTATTCTCATAAACTAAGCCCGTTTTAAAAAATTTCTGCCTACTAAGCTTTTTGCTGTTTTTATTATTAGTTAAAATGTCCGGCTGCAGTTAATAGGTTCAAAATTGGCGTACCTGCAACCATTGAACATTCTATAGATCCTATCAAATCTGCAAAATACGTGGCAGAAACTGTTTCTGTATGTCTTCAAACCTTCATAAATATTCAAATAATTTCTTTTAATAATTCTTTTTCCGTTGAATTACAGCATTTTATCACATTAATGGACGCACTCAAACTAAATATGAAGGCAGTAGACGAAATTCATCCAATGCTTAGTGATTTAATGCAAAGCTTAAACAACGTGAGTTCACTACCCGCAGAATATGAAGCTAAAATAAGGAATTGGTTAATCACATTAAATAGCATGAAGGCCATTGACGAAATAAATGAGGAACAAGTACGACAACTATTATTCGATCTCGAAAACGCTCACAATGCGTTTTATCGCTCATTATCAGACAAGAGTTGATAGCAGTGTTCTCAAATGACATTTAATTAGGTGACTGGCAAGCCATTGTTGGTTATGTCCAAAATGCTAAAATGTATTTGGCATGCCACTTATAATAAATATAATTTATTTTTTCATATAATATTAAAAATTCAAACTAATGCCATACAAATTTAATAAATCGGTTTTCATAACATAAAATTTTTAAAAGTGACCCGGCAACCCGGCTTTTAATTTTATTTTCAATATAAATTTTTTTATAGATTTTTTTAAAAAAAATCACCCGGTAGTAAGTATACTTGAATTTTTTTTTGAGTTTTGTAAATTTTGGGTTGTGAAACCCGATTTATTAAGCTTGTATGGTCTAATTAAGAGTTCATTATTTATATCCAATGTAATTCATTATTTATATAATATCTATATACAATATTAAAATATTATCACTGTATTTTTAATTTTTATTTTTCTTTATAAAATTTTAATATTATTGATACTAGTTTTTAAAATATGATCTTTGTTTAATATACAATACAAGCCCGCGGCATGACTATAGATGCTGGTGAAATTTAATATATTTCACCAGCATCTATAGGTGGCATGCCAGGTATAAATTTTAGTGAATGGCATGCCACAATGACATGCCAAATTTTTTACCTGTGCTAGTCATCCTGCTTTTAAATGATCAAACCAAAATCTTTTTTTACTAAATGTTGTGTATTATTAACCAGTATGATAAACTTATATGTAAATTAATTAGATAAACGATTGCTATTCCTACAATGGATATGTAAAATCATGGCCAGAATTAGGGTTGGTGTCAGGCAAATTTTATGTTAGTCATGTCAAATTACCATGATGGAAACAGTAATTCTCATTAGATATGTTACGAAACACGGATCACAATCCAAAACCTTCACAAACTAAAGAGCAAATAATATATTCGAATTTTATTTATTAAATAATAAAAAAAATTCATTACATTAATAAAAATTTATGCATATAAATTTTGATTACGTATTAGATTTAAAAAAATTTATATGATAAATAATTGCTATGTTTTGAAGAATTTCATTCATCTACTATCACCCAAGCTTCTTCATGAACTTTATTAATAAAAGTTATTGGTGTGACATACATAATTCCTAGTTGAGGAGTTACACTTTTAGAATATTTGGAATGTTCTATGTTTGTAACCACCCCCACAGATTTGATTCAAATTTCTAAATTTACATAAAAACTTTTTGAATTCTTTATATCTTACGGGAATAACATTATCATGGTTGGTGTCAATGGGGCCATTGATTGGGTTATTCGTCACTTAGATCACTAAAGTTCTCATTTTCCTAAAAAAAAATAAAAAAAATAAAAAGATATGAGCACATCATACCATCATTGTGTTTATGATAGGAACGTATTTGTGATATTGCCCTATAACCATGCGCACAGGTCTATAGTGGGCGATTATACCAGTGAATGACAGTCCCGATATCTCACTCAACCACCAGCGTGATTTACACCTGCGTGCTCACTAGGCATGCAATGCTCAGAAAGTATAAGACTTACATAATTGCCTCTCACTTTGTATTTTTTCAATGGTTCCTTTTTGAACGTCCGTTGGTTTCCATAATTTATTATCGTTATGAAATACAAATGTTACCCACTAATGTTAGGTATAAAAAAAATAAATAGCAAGCTTACGGTGGTGGATTCATTTTCTGTATAATGTTCCTGTACTGTCTCAACTGCAAATTGAATAAGATAAAAAAAAAAAATCCCCCCTTGAAGGGAAAAAAAAAGTTTCGTAAGAGACGGTGCAACTATTACAAATGTTCTGTGCTGCGTACAATCCGCACAGCGAAAAATAACTACTAGGTGGGTTTTTGGTATCTTATGGTAGCTTTTTTATATATTTTTAGTAAGTTGATATTTGACATAATTTTAATTTTCCCTTCATTACATCTGATAAATTATTGATCTGACCAATAATAAGATATTTTACTAAACGACTTAGTTGATGACTTAGTTGATGTGTATTTAGTCAATCACTAAACCAACACTGTTCATTAAAACCGGCTATTTATCATGACATAAATAATTCATAACTCAAAAAGAACAATCACATAAATGATTGGATCAAACTTTATGAATTATTATCAATTTATTTTTTTAATAATCACCAAAATCAAAAAAATCCGCCCATACGCTATTTAGACAATCAAAAATAAGCTGTATCGGGTATCAGTATTGTACTATACTATATTAAAAAAAGAAGAGGAAAATAAATAATAATAATAAATAAATAAAGCTAAAACACAATTTCATAATTCATATTTTTTTACCAAAATAGTTTACAAAGTTTACAAAATTATTTTTTATTATCCTAATCCACTTAAGCTTCGACATATCATTAGAATCTCTAAAATTTCCCGCTATGCCTTGGATAAAGACTATTTCCTTTTTTTAATAATAAATAAGTAGAAATTAACAGATAATGAGATATATGATGTATTGTTACGAATTTGTGACAGATGAATCAAATATATGGGATACAAAGCATTACATATAATATATATATAATATATATATAATATATATTCATTTATTTATTATTTATGTAACTCGTTAATCTCAAAAAATCCGTACAATCGATCACAAGGTTTAAAGCACGATTATAGACCCTGACTTACACAATTACTACTGTCCCCTAAACTTAACTATTATGTAATAATAATAGGTTTAAACGTTTTCGAAATTGATACGTTACGCGTGAGCAAATCTAGTTTAATCTTAAAAACCTGAATGAACTGGAATGTTAATGTCAAGGACAAAAGTATAATAAAAAAATTTATAATTCTCGATTAAACTTAAAATAGAGCGGCAGCTTAACATACATACATAATTAATATACAGTATATATATATATATATATATTACATTTAATACGTATCTAATTTTATGAACATTTAATGTTAATTTAACAAGATCATGCGTATTTAACAAGATCATGCATCGAATTTTTTTCGAGTCAATATATCAACGATGAGTAAAAATGATATATAGCGACCAGAAAGAGGAAAAAAGGCCGCTTAATATATATAATCGTTTATGTAAAAATTGTACTAATCGCTATCTAAAAGTTTTTTTTTTATCTAGAATATATTTATGAAAAAGAACTAATTTTTATTGCGAAACGTGTATATCTATCATTTACAAAGGATATATATACAAAACAAATATAGCAAGTAAAAAAAAAAAAAAAAAAGGAAAAAAGATTTGTACAAGAAATTATGCAAAGGTGTATATATATATAGTGTCTTACGAGAAAATTTTGTGTAGATTAGAATATTAAGAATTATAGATATTGAAAATGGTAGAACACAAATAGAATTTTGAATTACGTAAGAAGGTTGACAAAGAAACGCACTGATGCCAAGTGTAAATTAAACACTTCAAGTATAATAATAATGAGTATAATAATAAGGTAGTGTCCAGCACCAACAACTCAAAAATAATAGCCAATATAATGAACATCTCCAAAAGCGAATGCGTAGGAGTAATATGTTTCATTATACTTAAAAACCGGAGTCAAACTCGATAATGAAATGTCAAATTACGACTTCCTAATCTATAATTATCCAGAGGAGTTATCATCATGCTCTTCTCCTATTTCTGAAAAAACACCTTCTTCTTCCTCACCAACATCTTCAGGTTTAATACCATAAGTCTCTTTATAGATTCTTTCGAATGATTGACACAAATTCTTAAGTCCTAATAAATATCCCTTATCGCAACCTTCATGTGGTGGATTCAAAAATTCCTCAGGTAAATAATCTTTGCCCGTAGTGCAATGAGCGAAATCAATTATCTTAACATCTATATCTCGTGGATTGTTCTCATCACCATCATAAATAAGTAATAAACTACTTCCATAAAATCGGTAATTCGAAAGTTTACGGATTATTTTTGCAAGACGGCGAAGTTTACGAAGGATAACAGGAATATGGTGTACTAAAACATGTTTGCCGTTATTAATAAAGTCAACTAATGAACTAAAGAATGTTTCATTATTTAGAGAACGACCATAATATTTATCCTGAATAAGAAATTGTTTTGTAGTTGATTTATAAACCTATAAACAATAAAGAAAAAATATTAAATCCCAATCCAATTAAAAAATGATAATAATAATAATAATAAATACTTGCCTGCATGCCACAGATTCTAACACCCAAAGTTTTACTCGTGGTTTTTGCGCACTTCTTCATTTGATTTTCACGTTTCTTTGGTTTCGCATCGATCCCATATTGCCTTGTACCCATCTTTAGATCTAAAACACAAGGATATTTCAATCCACCAGTTAGATCTTGTAAAATAATAAATTGTTGCAAATTATTAAGTGCTTCGTCAGATTTTTGTAACGAATAACAATGTAAAGACCAAGGATTATTAATCAAAGTAGGTGAATGCGGAGGAGTGACTAATTCCTCATCAGAATTTTCTTCTGTAGGATATTGTAATCGTAAAGTAGGTTTTGATGATGATGAATATTCTCCCATGTTAAAAGCCGAATGCATATCAGAAGTTGCTTGTTCGTGAGAATACCCGGTATGTGAAGTAGATTCAGTTAAATTTGGATAAGAATTTGGTTTTTCCTTTTTCACAAGTGTCATACTAGAAAAATGATCATTACTAGAACGACGGATTTGACGACAATCAGTTAAGCATGTCAAAGTAGTATCACCATGATCATTACCAGATTTAGATGATAATAGGTCAGGTGAACCAGTAATTGGCAACTTTTGTCTTTTTTCACAAGGAGAATCCATATTTTCGGACATTTCAGGAGTTTTACATTCAGACTTTCTTCGTAAAGTAGCAACATTAGTTATCGAATGCCTTCTTCTAATGGGTTCTTTTTGTAAAGCTTGAATTTGTCGCACCCGAGCACGAACGACACTAGGTGAAAATACTTCTTGTAAAACTTCATTTTTTAGATCTTGATTCACTTTTGGAGAACATAAATTTGGAGCACTAGATACCGAAGATATTTTATTGTTCTCTTTATCAAATAATTGGTTGTTGTCATCATAATAATGACTATCAAATGAATTAACTCTATTGAGCATCCATTTAGGCAAAAGATGTTTATTTTGTTCAAAAACAACTTCCGGCATTGATTTTACGTCACCATCATGAGCACGATTAATCACATTAACAGTACCCAAATATTTGGGAATGAATGGTAAAAGTTCAGGATGAGATTTTTCAAGGAGTTCATAAAAATATTGTTCCCTCGGTACTGAAGGTTTGCAAACGGCTTTTTGAGAAAATCGAAAAAAAGAGGTGTGGCCGCCCACTTGATTATCAAATGGTTTCAATTGAACTGATGCTGGTGATGATGGATTATTAAAAAATTTATCAATCTCATCATCATCATCATCGTCAAAGTCCTCAGTAGAATCCTCATTACTATTATTATCCCAATCCGAAACGTTAGCGGATGTATCCCCATCACTATTTTCTGGGGTATTATAAATGTCTTTAACAGACACTTTAGGAGTTACAGAATTAAAATTATCAGTGATTGGTAGAGATGAATCAATCATTTTTTTCAAATCGGATTCAGTGGAATCCTCAGGAGAAGAAACTCTTTCGGAAACACAAAGAACAACTTTTTGTGAATCATCAAATAATCTTTTTGAGGGAATATGCTGAGAAACTGAAGAAGGTATATCATTATTATCGTGTAGAGGTGAAGAAGATGCCATTTCAGAAGGGGAATGTTTCCCATTATCATCAGCATGTAGTTTACGAAGACATCCAGATGATTTTTTTAAAGAAATAGGATTTGTTGATGAATTATTCAGTGAGGGATGCGGTTGATCCAATGATTTTTTAGATGATTCTTGTTGAGATGCAGTAGATCGCCGTCTACGATGATTATTGCTATTATTATTATTATTGATGGCGTTTGATAAATTTGACCTTGATTTTTGTTTTTTTTTTTTTTAAAAAAAAAAAAGACGTATATCTTTAATAATGGATATTTTAATAAAGGATACAATGAAAATTCATACTTGGATTATCAGACATTAAACAGCATTGTCAATTCGTAAGCTGCAAGTGAATATATCTATTCAGTCTGATTATCCCATGGTAAATCCCCAAGATTAATCAATCGATTGGAAGTCTATAAAGTAAGAATAAATACCTTGATGAGTTGTCGGATACACGAGGCGCAGAAGTTTGAAGGGTATAATTGTTAATTGGTACCATAGGAGATATATATGATTCATCAATTGAAGCAGTGGTAGAGCTTTTACGATGACTAACATAGCTTGTATTGAGAGTTGAAGAAGTTTCCGTGAGAGTAAGCATCGAAACGAAAATTATACGTGCTCTTAATATCTTTGTTAAACAACAGCTTCGATAACAAGTAGGAAATGGCCGTGCAACTTATTATTATTATTATACTGTAGTATATCAGCCTAAATAAACACAAAAGTCTTTAGCATACAAGCCTTGGAGACATTCTTTGGGAGTCAAAAAAAAAAAAATATAATATAAATATAAAAGAGAACAACCTTCGTTCACGAAATAGTATTATATGTATATAAAGTTCCCAGGAGTTTTTTATTTCTTTTCTTTTCTTTACTGTGAAAGTAATAAGCGCGTAAAAACGAGTTTGAAATTGGTTGAGAAACACCTTTATTATTGAAAAAGGCTTATGATAATTTACAAGTTTCTTGCAAAGTTTCGTCACCCAAAGAAAAGAATGCAAAGAGGAAGGATGGGAACGAGAGTGCCTTTTATCTCAAATTTGGATTTTAGCCACAAAAAAAATATGTTGCGTGATATACGTGTAACGTACTACGACCAGTCTTTGAACATTAATTTTAATTTCAGGGTCAAGGGTCAAAGTTACGCAACAAAAATTACAGAGTTGACGCACTATGGATTATGACGACATTCGGATATATGTCGAAATAGGGAATCTTCACAAAAAAGTGACCTTATAAAATTTCAGAGCGCATTTGCTTTGTCAAAAAAAAAAGCAATTATTATTAATCAAAAAAAAAAGGGTATCTAAGCGCAGTTATGTTGCCACATTATTAGTTGCATCGCAGTATTTGTAAATACGAGTATGAGTATCCTAATTGAGAACTTTAAATCGCAGATATATGCAACACTGACCAATAAATATGCACGTACATACATATGTAAAATAAATAAATATCTCGGTTAAGGTTTTACAATTTCAAGTTTAGAGTTCCTGGGAACCACCTAAATTGCACCACTTTTCATCACTTTCATCTACACTCGTGATCTAGAATTTCTAAATTTTATAAATAGGTTAAGGATGAACATAATACCACGGGGGTATATTTTTAATTCTTATATTTATATATAGTTATCGTTAAATATATCAAGCATCGATACGGATATATGTATGTACAGTACATACATACATCGATATGATTATACGTATTTATATTCTATATATTTGTTCCATTTTTGAAATTTTTAGGAAAAATGTAGTTTCAGGATATTGTTACCGTTACGTATAAAAAAACGCCCGTTATGTTTTCGAAAAAAATTGTTCTTGAATAGGAATTGATTGGCCTTAATCAGTGCCAATGTCTCTTGTGTAAACTAAATTCGTTCGAGTGGAGTAAGTTTGCCTTATCTGCTCATTCATTCATTTCATCTATAAAATGATAATTATTAATTCCGCGTTACCTTTAAGAAAAGACTTTACCACATAATGCATACTGTGGCAATTATCACTTATCATTTGAAACTACCTTAATGTCAAGAGCTTCTCTAATGATAATTCATGCTTTATGCAGTAGTTTAATTTCTCGCAAACTATTGGATGTACTATTTTCCTTGAATTAGTTATTGTGGTCACCAAATAAAGTGTTGATCTGAGATCTGATATTGTAACATCATACAGGTATCAAACCGTCGTTCCTGAATCTTTTGCATTAATAAAATGTAATATCGTATCATCTTTACTACAAGAGATTTTTTCTTGGATTTTCTTATTTATTTAACGACCAAACCGCTCTTTTTTAATGCTAGATATATACCCATGCCATAGCTTTATTTGGAAATCAAATTACTTATATAGTGTGTTTACAAATCTGAGCAAAATTTGCGAGAATATTAATAACACATGCTTCTCATACCAAGTTACAAACTGACAATCAAAATTCGTACATATAGCTAAATTCATACTCTGATTATTAAATACGTAATCTAATAATTATAATGTGATTTGGTATCGTCTTGACAAGACAAATCAAAATTATGTGATTATAATTGCTAGATCATGAGATATCACTATTTAATCAGTGTATTAAGTTAGCTATATTTACGAATTTGATTGCCAGTTTGTACGAACTTGGTATACGAAATCTGTAAAGCATTTTTTAATTTTTAATAATATTTTCCGGAGGTGAACTTCACGATATGTTTAATTCTTATTATTATTATATGATCTTTGGAAAATTTTACAAGTTTTAAAGTTAAAATTGAACTTTAGGGTTGGGGTTTAAGACTTAAATTAAAATAGAAATTAGGGTGCTGACCATTTTTTATTTAGTATACCAAATACCGATTATTAAAGCCGTTTTTGAGAAACAATATACCTGATAAATTTCATCTCTGGTGAGCGTTAAAATCATCCAAAACATTATTATAAAAATTTGTTCTAACAATAATACTAATTTATATTAGTAGTATTCAATATAATATACAGTTTAACCTCATTATAATGGACCTCGTTATAACAGCAATTTCTGGATCAATTTAAAAATTTTATTATTATGTCATATAACGCTATGGCAGATATTCATTGTCCGGAGCGTAGCGAAAGTTACCTTTTTGATACATAAAATGGTACGTTTTTGATGTAATTATTAGTTTATTTCATAATATCGCATCAAAAAGTAATTCGGAAAATTTCTTTCTGTTCCATCACACCATTTTATTTGCGCTTAAAGCAAAATGATCACTTTATTTATATTTAAATGCAAAATGTTCACTTTATTTGAACTTAAATGCAAAACAAAAAAACACAAATCAATTTTATTTGTCTGAAAATATAGTAAAGAACATTATTCTGTAAAAGGTAATATGCAAAGTTTGTTTGTCTAATTACATTATGTGAAAATCATCTAATTAATATAATTTAATACTCATTTTGAATATACAATGATATGCATTTATCTAGTTATAATAAACAATCTAATCACTAAGTTATAACAAAGATAAAGTATATATTTTTAATAGTTTTTCTAATAACATCTTAAAAAAATATGTTTAAATTAGCTTTATTACTTGTTTATTTATATTATTTTTCTTGCCAATTACAAAAAGTATATTTCTTAACAAGATGATGGTTGCATTTATAAGGTTTGTAAAAGACAAATTTATTAAAAAAAGTCTTTTTAAGAAAAAAAAACTCTTTAATTAAAAAAGATATTAAGTATAACATTTAAATTTTATCTTATAATATTTTGTTTGTTTTTAAATAAACAATTTCTTAGTAATAAATATTGATTTGTGAATATGTTAATGATTTGTTTAAAGATTTAAAAAATGTTAAAACTCTTGCTAGTAGTTCAGTACTAGTAGGCTTAAAGATAATAAAATTTATTATTTTTTGTTTATCAAATTTGTTAATAAGATTGTTTTGTATTATAATGTTTTGATATAAATTAAGATATAGATAAAAATAATATTGATGTTTGAAGTTGGTTTGAACATTGTTGATCTTTAAACAGATTTTTATATTTTTATTACAAGTTTATTAAAAAAAGAAATAGAAATTTGTTTTTCAAAAAATGTTTTATATTTATTATTTTTATAAAATATAGATAAGTTAATTTTAGATTGTTTTCAAAAATTTTTTTTTTTGATATTAAAATGAAATTTTGCTTATATTTTTATTAATAATTTAGAATAGTTATATATATATATACTATAGCTAAAGCTAATACTTATAGTTATAGTTAATTATTAAACTATTAACTATATAGTTACTACTATTTATACAAAACAAATAAATTAAAAATTATATAAAAGAATAAAAGCTTAAACTAGTTTATCTGTAATCTAAACCTACTAGAGTGATCAAAGCTCAAAAAGATTTGAATATTAATATATAAATTAATAGTATAATATATTTAATTTACAGAATAAACTAAATGTTAATTTTGCAAATTGCTTAACTAATAGAAAAATATGTATTAAGCAAGAATATAATTAATCAAAAAGTTTACAAAGGTATAAATAAGTATAATCTCTTCATGAACATGTGTGTTTTGTAATTATATTAAATAATATTAAAAATTAATTAATTAGTTAAAATTAATATCTATTTTGTTGCTTTTTTTAATTAAAAAAATGAATGCAATATGTATTCTGTAGTTGTTCATATAATTGTTTATTAATATTAAAAAGAATATCAATAATAACTTAAGAAGAAGTTTTGTATAAAATATTAGAATTTTAAAGTATTAATATAAGGAACTTTAAAATAAGTTTTTTAAAAGTTAAGGTTAAAATAAAATATATTAGATAATATGTATAAAGAATTAAGAGTTAGATAATAAAGAATTTTGTTAATTAGATTATGTTTTTAATAAATATTAAAATTAAATAAATTATTAAAATAATTTGAGTAATAAAAATTTAAATAATTTTGGTTAAGTAAGAATAGATTAATACAAGTATATTATAAAAAAAAAATTAGATAAGTTACAATAAAAACAAGTAGTATCTGAGTATTGGTTTAGATAAATAATATAATAAGTATATTAGCAATTTATTAAGAAAAATTTTTGTTTTAAAAGATTTTAGCTAATTAAATTTAAAGTTAGTAATGTTGTATAAAGCTTTTTAATTATAATTAAAGTAGAGTTAAATAAATTTTTAATCAATATCTTGGCTAAAGTATAACTACTCACTGTTTTATTTTTGTAATATCTATATAGCTAAAATATAAGCTTTACAAATTTGCTTAATAAAATATTTTAGAAGTTTTATATAATGTTGTTTTCATTAAAAAATGTAATAAAAATTATAAAAACTTGTATAATTAAATAAAAAAAATAGTGATAATAAATATTGTTTAACAAGAGAATCTATTTGCTCATTAAGATAATTATCTAAATAAATCTGCATTTTGTAAAAAATAATTTGTAATTTGTATGGTTTAATAATATTTAAAAGAGTATATTATATTGTCTATGAATTGAATTTGAATAACTTATTAGAATAAGTTAAGTTAAAGATTATTAAATTTAGAAATTATTAATTAAGAATCAGTAAAAATATTAATAACTAAGTTTTGAAAGGCTGTTAAAATTACAATAATGATTAAAAAAAGTTTTGCTTTGTAAAATAAAAAAATTAGAATTGTATTTTAACAAAAAAGAAATTAATAATTTGATTATTATTATTAACTTGAATCTAACTAATACCTATTGTATATTAGTTAGTAATTAGTATAGAAAAATAATTGTTAATAAGAAGAATTGTAATATGAAATGAATATAAGTTTGTTAATGAATTTACTTGAAATAAAGATTTTAAAAGTGATTAAGTTAATAATAGAAATATTAAATAAAGAAAAAATGTAAGTTGAATATTTAACAGCTATAGAGAAAATAAGATTTAAGTAATTAGCATTAAGGTTAAATTAATAGTTTGAATTAGTTTTATCTAGAAATTATATTAAGATAATTGCAAAACTTTAATAATACAAGTTTGATTAATTTTATAAAAATTAAAATGACATTCTGTATATTGTTTATAGTTAACAAGAGGTAAAAAATAAAATTTTGTATATTTAGATCTATATTAAAAATCCAATAAGTAATAGAGTAATAATTGAATAATAAAAAATATTTTTATATTTTTTTAATAATAATTTTATCATTATAGTATAAGAGTAACCAAAATTTGGATTAAGTGAATTTTTTAAATATGTTAATAATATAGTAAGTATAAGAATTATAACCAAACAATTAGTAATATAATAAGATATTTCAATAATAAGAATATACTAAAATTGCATTTTCTAAATAAAAAAACCAAAGAGGTTTTTTGCCTTTAGATAAATATAGCAAGTTTGATAAAAAATGTTTTTAATTAAGTAAAGTGCTGTTATTTGTTATACAAAGTTGTTCAAGATATATAATATTTAATTATCTAAGTTGCTTTTTAAAAGTTAAATATTTTGAAATTTTAAAGTTTAATAAATACTTATTAGATTCATTAATAGTAGATTTGAGATGATATAATATGTTAGTAAAAAACTATAAATTATTTTGTAACTATTGAAGTCTAATTTGAGTTGTAATATTAAGAAGATTAGAGTTGTTAATTTATTAAAAATAGTTAAAAATATGATGCTGAAGTTAAATATCTCAAATATTGTATATATTATATAAAAATAAATTGATAATTATACTATTTGGTATAAATTTAGAAAGATGTAATTTGTGTTTTGCTATAATAAGATATTTAAATAAAATTTGATTGTATACTGTATAAAAAAGAATAATGTTACATAGTTTGTATTTTAGAATTAGAATAATAACTATATTAATAATATATGCAATTTGTTAGTTTGTGATTTTTTTTAAATTAGTTATATTAATAAGATTAAAAGCATTTTCTTTTATTAGTTTGATAATTTGAAAATGTTTGTAGAATGTGATAACTTAGTGAAGTGGATAAGTTGTTAACTTTTCAAGTAGTAGGTTATGAAGTTCAAAAACTACAGACAGTGAAAATTTAGATAATCATCTATGTAATATTTATATTACAGCAACTGTTCTTAATGATTGAATTAAGATACTTGTAATTATAATCATATCAGTATGACTAATAGTTATGAAGCATCTGTATAACTTGTTACACAGAGGAATGCAAATAGGCATTAGGTAATACAAACCCAAAATCAGTTTTTGTAGCTATGTAAATCTATAGAAATTAAAAAACAAAAAGTTTATTTGGGAAGACCTAAATAAAGAGATAATACAGATCTTTGATAGTACTATTGTAAAGGCTAAACTTAGGAAATAAATACCAATATGAAGTATTTGAATAGGCAAAAACCTTTGAATGAAAGTACTGCCAACCAGACTGCTAGAATTTTAATTGATAAGACCAGAAAAAAAGAATATTAAGCTGACTTGATATACCAATAAACTGATTATAGTTTTATTAGACTATTTGAATTGGAAGTTTAAAAAAAAAACAGAAGTATACTAAAAGTACTAAGGATAAATTATAAAGTAAGTGCTGAGATCTGATGAACTCTGCAAAAGCAAGTACTGTTAATATTCTATAGAATGAATAGGTAGTTAACAGAAGAGCTTCCTGAGCTTTACAGTTAGATAGCATGCTCTAAAATTGGGTAACAGCTTGACAGATATACAGAAGAGAGACAAAATATTAAATTAGATAGCACTTAGATGTACAAAAACTAGAGTAGCTAATTGTCTGAGTACAATATAAGAACCAGAATATTTAATTAAATAGTCTTCTAGTAGATTATAGATATGACAGCTAGTATAGAACTCTTGAACAGACTATTTAAATAGATAACCAAAAGTTACATATATGGCTAGTTGTATGTTTATTCTATACAAATAATATATAATATATTAACTAAAAACACAAATAAAGACATTAGCTATTATTAACATCAGCCTTAATAAATAAATAAAAAATAAATAAAAAAATGTTTTTGTTAATTATTAAGAATAGGTTTTAAAAATAGAATAAATTGGGACACAAATTGCTAACTCTTCCCAACGATCACTTGTACCAAAATTCTGCTAAAGAAAATTTAATTTTTTTTAACAATTTATAATTAAATATATCTTTTAAACCAAATAAAACTGTTCTCTATTATATTTTACATATATATACAAAATTTTATATCACTAGCTTAAAAATTAAATAAATTAAATAACTATTTGTCAAAACAATTTAAAATCAGTTTTACTCAAATTCAGTTTAGGAAACTTGTCTTATGCTCTAAGACAAAGTTGTCTAGCTTACCTTTGGCTTTATTTTGATATAAGTTCTATCAAAAATGACACAAAATTAGTTATTTTATAAGCAAAAAACTCCAAACAACTAATTTTCTTAAAATTTTCTAAAAATTTATTCTTTTCTCTTTACTCCCTCCAAATCCGAACCTCAAACACGTTTTACAACACCATTTTTTAGTGGTTCATTCAACTAACCATCATTTTATAACTATTTTCTTTTTAGTTTTTAATTAATTAATACAAAAACAAATAATTACAAATTTGTACTTATTCTAAAATTATACAATCTTGTATATACTTTATTCTATTTTTAGCAGAAGTTACACAAGCTCCACATTGTACCACAAGCCACACCAGCCACCAGCCACACTAGACACAAAAGTAATACAAAGTGTACAACATTACATGAACTAAAAATTACTTTTTTTCAAAGCTGTCATTGCTCTCTTCAATAAAATCATAATAACATCAAGCCAAAATGCCTACTCTAATCACTGATGAATCTGATTCTCATGATTTAGACTATTATTATAATAAATACCCTGATCGCTTTGGCATTGAAACCAAAGAAACTGATCCACTTACTCTATGCATCTTACCTAAAGATGTTAATTCTACAAAATGCGAACTCAATAAGCAACAACACTACTTCAAAATGCCAATTCAACCTATGCTATCTACTTGTCTCTGTAACAAATACCACACCAACTTTACCTTCAAACACTACAAAATTACACACACTACACCTCCTTGTCAATCTTCTAGCTCAAGTGCAATAGATATCTCTCCAACTATAGTGATTTCCAAAAATCGCTTTAACAATATTATTGACAAACTACCTAACTCACCTATTACTAAACAACAACAACAAAGTCTTCTATCTACTTCTCAAATTCTACCATCATCTTTCCATACAGACCCATCTTCTGTGGCAATTGTTCCATACTCTCAACATTATCATACATGTACTCTATACAAAAAGAAAGATATTTTATGCGTCCTTATTCAAGAAACACATCATGCACCAGACTACTCTACAGTTGTAATTTTCAAAGGCTTCCTATTTCACTGAGACTGTGTCTATAGCCTTCAATATACTAAACTCAAACCTCTTTCTCAAATTCAAGAACTTACTAAAGAACAATGTTCTATCTTTTACCTTCTTTACTTTTACAAACTTACTAAAAAAGAAAAAACCAATTTTTTTCAAAAACTTGCTCTTAGAGGAAAAAAAAAGAAATAAAACTCCAAACAAACAAAACAAAACCAACAACAAAAAAATACAACTAACCAACCCAGAGATACTTCTAATGACCTGAACTGGTTTCTTAACTACCCAATTACTAAAAACATAGAACCAAATACAAAACTTAATACATTGCTTGCTCAACAACTTTTCAACTTTTCAAAAATTCATCTTCACAAATTTACTCCTGGCCAACCAATTCCCTCTACTCTAAATAATACTCAACCAACTACAAACCAAAAACCTTCTCAAAAACAAAGCTTTAATTACCTACTTAAAACAATAGCTGCTGAAAAACCAAAATTTCTTACAAACTTCTTTCATTAATCTAACCTATTACTATCACCTCAACTCAATATTCCACAATATGCTTATATCTCAACACTTAAAAACCTACTTACTAAATTTACTAAACTTCTCTTCACCAAACTAAACTACTTATACATCTTCCATTCCCACTACTCAATTCCACCTCACCCAATCTCTGATCATTGCAAAGTAGCAATTAACTTTGCCCAACTATACTTATTTCTTCACAACAAATATCAAACAATTCACTATCAAAAATTCATTGAGAAACTAGAGCTTTATCTTTTTAGATTATCAATGAAATACAATCTTGAATATGATGCTCCAAAACCCTTATTCAGTATTTACAACAACAACTGCTTTATTATCACTGTTACTCTTAATATTTCTAAAACTAAATTCACTAATACTTTTCGAATTCCATCACTCAAACCTTATATTCAAAATTTCAATACATAGTATACAGACTTCTTTAAAGCTTATCAAAAACAGTTCACTGAAATTAATGAAGATAAAGTCAGAAACTATATTAAATACCAAATTGCAACCACACTCACTGAGGAATGCAAAAAACTTCTAGCTTCAGACTTTCAAATTACAGAACCTACCTCTCTTCAAGAGTATTCCTTTCTAACTACCAAAGCTGCACTCTTTCATGTTCATACATATAAAGACAAAAACTGCAAACTTTTATCTAATGATACAGAACACATTTTTAAAAACATATCAACTCATTATTTTGACAAATCCTTTGAAACATTTCCAGCACCTCCAAAAGACAACACAACTCCTAAAACTACATTATTTACTCCAGACTACACAATCTTTCAACCAAACCAACAATATATAGCAACCTTCAACAAAACCATACCACTCCATATACTTAATAAACTTGCAATTAAAGCAGACCAAAAGTTTGCTGAAATTAATAATTCAGAAACCAATCCCAAACGAACTGCTTTTTACCTTTATTCTTATCTTAAAGCTTATCTAAATAATGCAGCTAAAAATGACAGTATCTCAGATTTTGAATTAAACAAAACTTTAGAAAAAATTATTACACCTACTATTAAACCACATATTTTAGCACATATAATTCTCTATTTTCATATTCAAAGTCAACCAAAATTCTCTATCTCTCAAATCCAACTCAACTATGATCTAAAATACCTTCTAGAAGTGGAAAAATTTATCATTAAACACTATAACATTAAAATCCTTTCAATACAAAATGATACTCTCTTCATGTCTTCAACTACTACCTATAGTTCACTTTTTCAATAAATTCTTCTATAGATAACATAAATACAGCTGCCACTTCCAAAATAATAATATTCTTTACTAAAAGTATGCCATTTTTGGAAGAGAATGATGTAAGTAGGTGGGCAAAAAAGCCTATTTACATAAAGAATCAGGTTAATGATGATCAGACCCAATGTACAGAGCAGACTATGGTATTCTCTGCAACTGTAAAAACCAAGTATATGGCAAGTGCACCTATAGAAGGAACCCCTAACTTCTCAGATACCAACACATTACACTCCTCTGAGAACTCTTTTAAAAATATTACATTATCTACTACACTTATACATCTCTATATACCAACTAAATACTACTAATAACAACTATGAATCATCATCAGATAATGATTCTCTTGATTTACTAACAATAAACACTATTAAAGAGAAAACTCTAACTTATACTTCTAACCTACTTGAAATATATAATCCCTTAATATGCTTCAACAAGTTTCTATTCTTACACAATCTTCAACTCTTACCTTTTTCACAATCAATAGGATCCTTTCTAAAATTCATTCAAGAAGAATATCCAACATATTACTCAAAACAATATATTAAAATATTTATTAAAACAATTAACAATATTTATATAGAAGTATATATTCACATCTTACAAAAGACTACATTATTATCAAACTACTTATACATTCCCTTTAAAGAACTCTTAAACTTTCAAAATACTTTACTTAAAACAAATTACCTAGCAACAACATTTACAATACCTTCTTCTCTAGAATGTCAAAAATTCCTGCTAAACAACATCCTATCTACTACTAAACTACCTATTTCACTAACACAAAAAGAAAACAACACTCTAATTTCAGTAAACCCAAACCCTAATACAAATTTCAACTCTGATACACCTAATATTAACATCTTATTCTTACAAAATACAAATACTTCTGCAAACAATATTCCTACCCCAATACTATTAATATTGGTTACATCTTAATTTCAATTAAAATAGGCTCTATAAACATCAATAGTTTGATCTAATCTTCAAAAAAACTCTCCTTAATAGAATTTCTAAACAACAACTCCCTTGATATACTAGGTATATCTAAAACACATTTATCAACTAAAACTGGAAAATTTCTTAATGCTCAAATTAAAAATTATACAAGTGTTTGAAGCTCCTATTCAAACATACACTAAGCAGGTGTTAGTATTTTTATTCATAAAAACATCTTCAAATATATTGCTCAAACTCATAACTATAAAGAACATATTGTTGAATTTGAGCTACATTTCAAAAATCTTTTACTAAGATTACTTCAGATTTATATTCCTATAGCTGAAAAGAAACAACTTCACAAAGAAGTTCAAAAATATATTATTTTCTTGCTACAAAATTTAAATTACAAAATAATAATCATGAAAGACTTTAACAGTGTTCCAAACCCTTATATTGACTGATTGCCTTCTAAAAAAACTTCAATTTCTGAACTACAATTAACTAAATTTCTAACCAGTTACCAATACAAAGACCTTTATTAATTCTTCTTTCCTAATACTAAAAATTACACATTTCAATGATCAAATATACAAAGTAGAATTGACCAAATTTGGTCTAATCTATCTTTAACAAATATCAATTACACAGATATAGTTACTACACATTAACTAGACTCAGATCACCATTTAATTACAATAAAATATCTGATATTCTTAACAAATTGCAACCAACTAAACAACAAAAAAGAAGATGTTTTCTTTGAAAAAATACTACTAAAGAAATTTTGGAAAATTATACAAACCAAACTACCTGTAATATATTACCAATTGCCTCTCAGATTATCTCTATAACTAATCAAAACCAACTTAATCTTACATGGAACAAAATTAATAAAGCCTTAACCAAAGTTGCAACAAAATACATTCTCTTTAAAATATTAAAACTATGTCTGAAATTAATAACAATCCTTCTCCTAAACTACTATCTCTATTTTATTAATACAAACAAATTCAATATCTAAAAAACTACTTTAACTCTTTAAACTATCATTCTTTATTTCAAAAATACTAATCAGACTATCTCAATAATTCTCTGCAAACAATATTACCTTCTTTTGATCAAATTAAAAATAAATTTATTCAAGTTAAAATTGCTCTTAACTATCATCAATAACAAACAATTTACAAAAAATTAAACAAAAAATAAAATAATATAACCAACTTTTTACAAACTCTCCTAAACTCTCCTACAAAAAAATCCTAGAAAAACAACATAGCCTATATATAGATCAGCTATTACTAAATAATACACTCCTTACAAAGCATAATGAAATCTGTTCTGCAATTCAACAACACTTTACTAAATACTTTAATAAAAAACTTCTACTTCCCATTTCATCATCTTCTGAATTTTATGAACTATATTAACCATACTCTGAACTTGAAATTTATTATCAAACCCTTTTTCAAGAAATAATAAACCAAGAATAGAATAATACTATTACTAATATACCAAATCAAAAAGCTGCAGGTTTCTTTAAGATTTGCTATGAACACATCAAATATGCTTGCTCTCAATCCAAAAAACTTTTTCAACAATTTATAAACAAATATCTTCAACTACAAAAAGTACTTATTACTTAACAATCTTCAAATTTCTTTCTAATTTCAAAAAATCCAACTGAGATTTTACTCTTAAACAAGTTTGTTCAATATCTATTATTGAATCCTTTAAAAAAACTCTTACAAAAATCTTTATTCTATGCTTAGACAAAATTATCTTATCCAATAACCTACTTTCAGATTTCAATTTTGCTGCAACCAAAAACTCATCTTTTTACATTCCTATCCAAATTCTTCACAACACAATTGAACACTACAAACTTCAAAATAAAGAAGCCTGGATTCTCTTTCAAGACATGTCAAAAGCATTTAATAAAATTAATATTCTTCAACTTCAGAACTCTTGTAAAAGAATTGGCATTCCAAAAAAGGAATAGATCTAATCACAGAACTATGACAAACTGAACTACAAAAGTCATTACAGCTTATGGACTTTCAAATTCAGTTTATCTAAAATCTAATATAGAACAAGAAGAAACATATTCTTCATTATTATAGAAAATATACTATGATCCTATTCTATTCTTTATTTCACAAAAATATCATAATCAACTACTTCATATATCTCCATTATTATTAAAAGATTTTATACAAAATAACAATCTTACTTCTATTATCATACCTCCTCTAGCCTTTATAGATTACATGTATGGCACTGCAAAGATCCACAAACTCTACAAAACATTCTTAATAATACATCCCTATTATATCAACTTAATAATATTGAAATCAATCTTAATAAATCAGACCTACTACATATATATTCAAAATCTTGCAATATACTCTCCTTTCCTTTATCTTTTAACAACTAACCAATTATACCAAGAAAATTTAAAGATATAATTAAATATCTTGGAATATATTATGATAGAAATAGTATAACTAAACCTACTATGGACATGATCAACAATAAAATTAAAAACTTCATTCAACTTATCAAATACAAAAAACTTTTATCATCACAAATATCAATCTTGTTCTATAATCTTTACTCAAATATCTTCTTTAAATTACTATCATTAATATATCAAATCAAACCAAACTTTTAAGATTACTTTCTATTCAAACAAAAAATATACTCTTTCTAGCAAAAAATACAAACAATATTACCTTGACCAACCCACTTATCTTCAATCTTCCAACACTTAATAATATCATTCAAAAAGTTAGTGCATCAAATATCAAATATATTTTCAACTCTAATACACTTCTTTACAATATTGGAACTATTCGTATTAGATCATGATTGACCAAAATATGGTATCTTAAATTATCAAATAATATATTTATTAAACATTATCATAAAACACATAACTATACTTTAATATTCTATTTTTTACAACTTGCAAAAAACAATATTACACTTTCTAATATTACACAAATCTCAAATAACATCACAATACAGCTAACTAATTTCCATCTAATATATGACATACTTTCTTCAAACTCATCTATCTTAATGCTCAATAGTCTTAAAAACAATAAAATCCTTTATATTGAACAAATTACTATTACTAATAATCTTCATTTTCTTTCCTGAAGCAATATATATCTATGAACAAACAAACCAATAAAAGAACATCAACCTTCTTAGTTTACTTTTTTTTTTTTTTTTTTTTCCTTAAGCAGTCATGTTAGTATTTTATTAATATTCTAATAATTACTACAATTATATCGATGTTTAACAACTAAGTCTAGCATCACTCAGCCACCCTAATGGTGCCTAAGTGCAGACCTGTCACATTACTTAAAGCAGAAGTAAACTGCTCATCAGACTACTTAAAGTCTATAATGAAAGGATCTTTTTCATTTCATGACAAGCTCCAATATTGTCATTCTAGCTTTATTTTCGATTTGTTTTTTCCTCTCTTTTAATTATCGAGCAAGAGGATTCTATAATTCTTGTCTAAAGAACAATAGGGTATATGAAAGAAAAACTAAAAAGGAGTAAAAAAAAAAAGAGGGGACTAACTACAAAACCTAAACATAAACCAAAAAAAAAAAAAAAAAAGATAACAAAAAGAAGAACAAAGAAAAAACAAAAAATCATGAAGGCACTGTTTTTGCCTGTACTTGTTTTTAAAAATTCTATATAATACTAAATAAAGAATACTCTACATTTACTTTATCTCTCTATTATAATATATTCTATTTATCATATAGAGAGAATGATTAAAGTTTTTATTTTTCTTTTAAGTTTGACATGTGTTGTCTATTATAGGTCCAATACTCATATTGTAATTTTCTTGTAACTAATATTACTAATTTTGAAAGGTAAACAGTGTTGATTTTTTGAAGAAGATATGCCAGATTTTCTATTTTTTGGTAAAAATTTCAAGAGAAAAATCCAGTAGTGAGGACAGAAAGAAAAACCAATTTGAGAAGAAGTTGTAAGAGTATATGCTATATAGATCTTATATTAAACCAAATAACTATTTAAGCCTAAGTCTCATAGCACTTGACAAAGCTTCAGAGCTTATCTACTACTTTTTTGCTTGGTAGTACTTATGTTTTACCAATGGACTTCACTTACAAGGGTTTGAATCTTTTTTATCTCTTTTCAGTTACAACCAAGCATGCAGTAAATAGCCTCTCTAGTTACTTCAAAGTAGAGTTTTGTTATGTTTGAATATAATAACTATATAGTTTTTATAGGTTGGATTTTTGGAAAAAGTTGGTGTGAGAGATCATTGGGCTTCTTAGTTTACTCTAATTTAACAAACTGAACATAATAATACAATTTCTGCTATCTGGTCTCATCTAAATTTACCAACTATTAACTCATTTTTAAATTCTTTAGACCTTTTTTACATATCATATAATTTTCAACACTTTTCACTTTTCAATTATACTATACAAAGAATTTAGACATTATCTTTTCACAATATAACAATATTCAACATCTTTCATACTATGCTATAAACAATAACTCTACAAACCAAATCTATCTAAACCCAATTATCTTACTATTAATAACAAATTTTAACTGCTTTAATCTTTCCTATTATCAAATTAAAACTTACAATAACCCTCTTATTCTACAAATTGACTACAAAAAAATTTTGACTCTAATCCACATATCAATCAACCTCACTACACTGTTTTTTATTCAATTACCTCCTCAAATAAATTTATACACTCATAATATTCAACTTATACAACAAGCTACTAACTCTATTAACTATTAAAATCAACTTATTAATCTTAACTCTATTCTACAAAATTTAAGTCTGACTGAACTCAACTTCTATACAGATGCTTCTATTCAAAATCTAAAAACACTTTCTATAAGGTCTGGTATTTGATGGATCTGTAAAGAAAATATTTTAATCAAATTCAATACAGCAACCCAATCTTCTTCTGATCTATTTATATAGAATTAATGTTAATTATATTTATCCTATTTGTTACACTCTTTAGTACCTTACTTAATATTTATATTAACAACCTAACAGCTATTAAAAATATTACTTTATTTACTCCAACCAAGTTAATCCAATAAAAAAATTGAAACATTCTGTTTATAATTAATTCTTTAAAAATAACTAAAAATATTAATCTTAATCTTATTAAAGTTAAATTCTATTCTACAAATTCATTTCACAATCAAGCTGATTCATTAGCAAAACAAGGCACAAACAAACTTATTTTAAAAATACAACTTTCTTTTTTTAACCCACCTACCTATTTCTTATAGAACAATCATCTTATCCCTTTCAAAATTCATATATTTGTTATAAATATTATTACAATTAATGAACTTAACACATAGTTATTACTTAAATTCTTTAACAACATACTTAACATCAAATGGTTCCTAATGTTCAAAATATTAAACTCCTTGGAACATAATCCACAACTTTATTCTTTTCACATTAAAATTCTAACAAATAACCTACCCATTATGCAAAATTTAAATATATGCTACTTATACCTATATACTACTCCAATATGCTATTAATGCTCATATATAGAAGATACTCTACATATACTACAATGTAATAAAAATAATTTAGATATACAACAAACACTTTTTAATACAATTGACAATACTCTAACAACACTTAATATTTCTACTATTTCATAATTTACTTTTCTAAACACAATACTTTAATTACACTCAACATAACTAATCCACAATATTATCATATCTTAAATCTATTTGTTAGCACTATACTCAATATGACTTTTGACAATATTAAAATACTTATAAATAAACAAACTACACATCTTCTTATAAACTTATCCAACAATCTTCTATCTTGGTTTTTTAACAAACTCTGGTTCTCTCATAATATTGTACAATATCAATAAAAAACTGTCTGTAATATTACCTCTAAAAGCAAATGCAATAGACTCTTCTTACCTACTATAGCTTCACTATCTAATACAAACTCAACTACAATTTAAATTAATAATAATTCTTCTGCTATTGAAAAATAACTCTTTTAAGATTACTTACTAACTTCTTGCTTTATATAATAATAAAACAAACACCTTAGGTCCTCTTCAACCTATTTTAGCTAGAAATTGATAAATTAATCGAATATAGCATTTATTAGAAAATAGGAGGTGTAATATCATATTGGGTATCTTAAAAGAAATAATCTAATTAAGTAACACAAATGTAGTTAGAAATCTTTAGTATAGAAATTTTCTTCTATGTACTCTAATATTATATATAAAAAAAAAAAACCAATTTTAAGTTAAAATAAAGAAATTATATATTTTAAATAGTAAACTTTATTATTTTTAGTAATATATTTTTCACCAAAATAGTAATATAATTAAACCTTTCTATAGTCACCTTCTTTATAATTATATTTACTTATAATTATATAAATTTTTAAAACCAATTTATATATCATTTATAAAATTTCATCTTCATATAAGCATAAACTCTCTATAAGTATCAAATTCTTTAAATCAATAATGTAATTATAGAAAAATTTGACTGTACTTATTTTTTTAAAGACAAAAAAATACTATTAATAGAAAAAAAGAAATTAGATATAAGTTAATAAGTTAGTTTGTTAGATTTTTTTAAGTTATTATTAATATAAATATTAATAAATTTAGTAGATTTAATATAGTATCATATTATAGTAAATATATAAGCTATAAAAATTCCTATTCATAGAGTAAATGAAAGTTTCTTATATAATGTCAGACAGGTTAGTACTCAAAAGAGGATATATATTTTAATACTATTAAACCTTAATTAACAGCTAGAATTTTGCCAGCAGTATTCTAGTTTTACAATCAGATTTTCTGGATGACCCAATTACAACTTGAGGAACTACCCTTTTTTCCTGGATTTTTCGGCCGGAACTTCATCGAAGGTGTCCTTATTTCATACATTTATCCTTATGGCAGTCTGCGGCAGATTTTCAATCATGGTTCTGGCACAGATTTTGTCCTAAAGTACCCCAGTGGCACTGACAGATTTTCACTGATCGACAGCAATTGACCAATTAGATTACAAGATCAGGTGTAATGTGAAATCAAAACAAAAAATACCATTTTTAAAAAAACCGCCGTAACTCAAATTTCATTTATGTAAAAAAAAATTTCTTGCAAAATTTTAGTATAAGACAAGTATTGTTATAATTATAAACCTGACCTTAATGTAACGTTTTATGAATTTAAAAAAAAATTGTCGATCAGTGAAAATCTATTAGTGCCACTGGGGTAGTTGTATGACTCCTTGAAATTGAAAACCCGGGAGCGCAACCACTACACTATCGACCCATGAGTCACATTGTTCTGTTCAAATCAAGTTATTATATGAACTTCACATTTAAATAAATGTAGTAAGTCACAAAAATCCGATCTATAGCATAGATACGGTGGTCACAGAAAAGATCAGAAAAAAGCAATATAAAACAAATTTCTTCTGCATTTAAGAGTAGCTAAAAATTTTCGAATTAGGTTAACAAATGCAACAAGTACAAGATTTTTTTAAGCTCAAAGTAATTGAAAACCCGATTTGCCATTCACAAAATATTAACGCTGCATGATGAATGATTCTTGCAGCGATACAATGGCTAATTCATTTCAATAATTTTAAACTTAAACGATAATAACGTTCATAGCATTTGTTTAAAATGAAATAGTTGAAAACAGACTGGCAATTCATGAAATACCGACATTTAACTAACAAAATAATTGCCAGTTCTGGCACTAAGTTTAATATTTGCTACTGTTTAACGCGTATTTTGAGAACAGCTTATCCATTTTTGATTATCTTGAGAATAAACAAATCCTATAGTTTGTACATTAATTAAGCATAAAATCATCAAAATTAAATCAACTATTCTCAAATTTTAAAAGGTAAAATGTGTACAATTATTTCTGGACATATTTCGTGACCGCCGTATTATGTGCTATTTTTCAATTTACAGCATGTCAATTATTAATTGCCGCATGTTATTCAATTTGAAATGAAAATACCGTTCTTCAACTGGCATAACTTTACGATTAATTAAAAAAATATTTAAAGTGCATTTAACTTATGTCGAAATCTTGATAATTGACCAAACATATTCAAATTAAAAAGGTATTTGTGTATTTTTACAGATTTATTTTCTTTAAATAAATATATCCATTATTCTTAATATAGATAAACGAAACAGTGGGTGCTAAAGAATGATCAAAGCGTAAACAGCATAGCTCAATAACAAGCATAACATATAAGACTATATATATATAACTTAGATTCATAAAATTTTCGTTTATTTTTATATCGACTTTTCTCAAAAATAGATGTTAATTTTAATTTATTTTTTTCTAAATATCCATAATTTATAAAAAATAACGGTTTCATTCAAAATTAATGGGGATAAAAACGCTTAAATTATTATTTTTTTGTTTTTCGTTATTAACCCATTTCCTAAGTTCATCTAGTGTAGTTTTTCTTGGATTCTTTGTTGTACCATTATAATATGTATACATACAGGAATAGCTTAGACTAATCTCTTCGGTTAAAGTATGAAGCATTAGAGTGAAGTATCCTCCTTTTTCATTTTTGCTTCTTTGGTCAACAAGAGCAATAAAGTCATTTCGAAGCGTTTCTGTATCAGAATAGCCTGAATTTTGTAATGCGCTTATACGATTTGTCGTTGAAGGCAGATTTGAACCTGCTAGTAAGAAATAATGTTGAAAATTAGGTTAACATAAACCGATGTATGAGTT
This sequence comes from Cetraspora pellucida, assembly GCA_910591915.1. Classification (NCBI taxonomy): domain Eukaryota; kingdom Fungi; phylum Glomeromycota; class Glomeromycetes; order Diversisporales; family Gigasporaceae; genus Cetraspora; species Cetraspora pellucida. The sequence continues at coordinate 33,776 of CAJVQA010000182.1, forward strand.
AAAAAAAATATATATATAATCACATGACATACTGCACCTTGAGAAAAATGTTCTTGTCCAGATTTACATATTTGACTGTCATTTTTAAGAGCCGATATATCTTTTTCGCCTTTTTTAGTTTCCGTTTGAAAAGTTTCGCGTATTTGATTAATATTAATCGATATGTGTTTTTTAATTGGTTTAATTTTAATTTGGAAAGTTTCAAGTGTTTGCTTGATTTCGTTTTTTATTTCTTTTTTGATTTTTTGAATTTCGTTTTGAGAAGCTTCACGCATTTTACTAACGTCATCCTCAAAAATCGATATATCTTTTTCGGCTTTATTAGCATCGGTTTTGAAAGTTTCGTCAAGAGTTAATATATCAGTTTCTATTTTTTTAATTTCAGTTTCAAGTGTTCTATATATATCATCACTAAGAGCTGAAATAACTTTTTCTTTTTTTTCGGTTTCAGTTTGGAATATTTTATGTAATTTATAAATGTAATCACTAAGAGCTGAGATAGCTTTTTCTGTTTTTCCAGTTTTGTACCAAAGAATAAATAGGCATACGAAGATAAAAATGTATTGAATATTTTTCAAAAGAAAGCTTTGGATTACTTCTAAGTTGACATGGCGAAGGTTATCGAAGATTGATGCTGAAATTATGAATAGCACGAGTAAAAGAACATTGTGTATGTTAATGATAGGAAACATTTTATTTGTAATTGTAAATTTGCAGTAAATATGATTGTATTTGATGACTTTATGAATAATCTCAAGCGAGCACCAGAAACTACCTTTTTATAAGCTTCAAAACTCATTACAAAGCAAGATACCGGATTTCGTCAAAAATTTATTTAATCTATTAAAGGGATAGATTATATATCATTATTAAATTGTAGAATTTTCTTCAAACCCAACATCTAAAACAGTGCAACCAGAGATTTCCTTTTATAGAGATAATGGATTTTTCTAGATTACACCTCGGAAAGTACGTACAGTGTAAAAGTCGAAATCGCTCACCCCGGTGGTGCTACGCATCCGACGTAGCACAAAATTTCCTTTTCTTCTATTTGTTCTATTTTTTTTATTTTTGTTATTTATGCTATTTCTCAAAACGGGTGGATCGACCAAATCGATTAAATAAAGTAAAAAGAGTCGATCCATACGAAAGGTAAAATAGGTGGGAAGGGTAAAATAAGAGCAAAAGTATATTTAAATTAGATATACCCTTTATACGACTATGTAAAAATAATATATAAAAACGATCGATTTTACCTCAAATAAAAACAACTCAAGTTGAGTTCAAAATTTAAAAAGTCTTAAGTAGTACGAAGTATAGTACTCAAGGTAGTTTCCCGCTTGCAATAAACACGCTAAAGATAATCCGAATTCGTATTGTCTTGCCCCCGTGATCGTAAAATTGTAACCCTTAGTTTAGAGAAAGAGTGTAAAATTAGTTGAATTCCAATTTAAGACCCTTATATATAACCCATTAAAGTGATTAAGTTTGTGATCAACGTCATCAAATCTAAGTAATAAGGTCGCTTACCCCGAAATCGCCGAAATTCGTGTCCCCGTGACTCAGATCCCGTGACCCGCACCTGAAAAATTGGAAAATTGGATAAGATACTATAGTAAAGGAATAACCAAATTAGAAATAAAAGCCTAATACTTATCTCTCAAGACCCCAGTACTAGAGAGAAACCGCAGCAATACGCCACAAGACCTAAAACTCGGACCAAGTCTTTCCACGCCTCGATCGAAGCCACCAATTAGGACTTTGGTGTATTGTAAAGTAGAATTTTCGTTAGATTAATAACCCTAGGCCCCTGTGTAACCATCCCGAAAGTCGAGTTCTATCTAGAACCAGTTTCGACTTTCTCAACGGCTATGTCGATCATCTACCTTAAATGGGTTTCCCGGCAGTATACACTGTATCGGCTGTATACTTGGTATCAGATCAATAATTTATATCGGTGGGATAAGGGGGATTAATGGGATCAAAAATATAATTAAAATAATCATTATAAACATTATGATCAGTATAAGTAGCATAAACACTATAAGTGGTATAAGCGGTATATCACGAATAAAGGGTATGAAGTGTTCTATGTATATGAAAGTATATAATAAAGGCTTCGAGCCCTCCAAGAACAGTTCAGTTAGTGCTTAACAAACATTTCGCCCCATAATAATTCTCTGTTTCATTATATAATACAAACCATACCTACAATCATCATTATACACTCGCCAAATATAACACGCCTCTTCGACTAAGCCTGACTTGTAGGTTACACGACATACCCGTTTGTCAAGCGACTGACTCGCCGTTTCGCCCGTGTCAATATAAACATATCCGGATTTAAATGGATTTATATTTTTTAGTTCTTACTTATATCCTATGGTGTTTAGTACTATGTTTTAATTTCTATAGGATTAATTAACACAGATAGTGTTTGGCATTTATTGTATTAAACACCATAGGTGTTGATCACCATTGGTAGTAATTAGCCACGCACGGGATTTTTAATGAGATTATTTGGCCTGCATTAGTATATACTCTGGCCTGCATTAAATGTCATCCGGTCTGCTTAACATTAATGGGCTAATTTCTAATTAGTAATTTATATACATAAAACTAATACGCATGCATTCTATGTGGAACTTTTTATTTGTTTATCATTATATATATCGATATATATGTGTAAATATTTTTTGCCGTTGGTAGTTCTTACTATTCATTGTTATAATAAATATATGGGCTAGGTGATGAAAAAAGGGCCCAAATTGACAATTTTTTCTAAAGTAATTTTTTTACATAAATTAATTTAGAATAAGGTTAGGATCATTTTTTACTTAAAACATATATGTTGTATTAATAAAATTATGCAGTATAGCTCTTTAAAATTTGCAATTTCTTATAATTTATTATACGATTTACAATACAAAAAATTGATTTTTTGAAGATCTTCTGTTTTGTCAATTTGGGCCCTTTTCTTAGCACCTAGCCCATTTACAATACAAAAATTGATTTTCTGAAGATCTTTTGTTTTGTCAATTTGGGCCCTTTTCTCAGCACCTAGCCCATATAACCATCATTAAGTTATTCTTTAAACAACGTTATTATAACATGGGTGTTAATAAATCAATTTGGAAAACTTGGACCAGACCCAGATTATAAACAAGATGTATGATTATTTAAAATATATTATTTTAACAAGAAATTATATTTCTAGTGATAATATATTTTTATAATTCATTTTTATAATTCATGAAAATTAAAAAAAAAACTGCGATTTGCCCATTACTAACCATTGGTGATGTTGATAAACAATAGCTAATTTGAAAATTATATAGTTCTATTGGCTAACTCTTATTATGTTTAACTACAAATGAATAAAAATTGATTTCTTTTTAGGACTATTCAGATAATTTTAGCTAATAGAAGATTAATAAATTCGAAAGTAATAAATTCACAATAAATCATCTATGGGTAATTAGTCTTGAAACTAAATTAACATTTTATTACTTTATATATATAAAATCGGTTAGAGTTCAAAAATAATTACCCATATGTGAAAAATTAATAGTTTTAAATTGTGATTGATTATCTCTAAAAAAATAAAACTTATAAATATTTCTGAAATTAGCCAGAAAGAAAAGATACATCTTTAAAAAATAATATCCAAAATTTAATATGATATAATGGTGTATCGAGAAATTTTTATATTGTCAATTATTACTTTGTTCCTTAACAATTTAGTGTTGTTTGTCGTTTCTGTCACTTCCGTTACTCATCAAGCTTGTCCTACTTTACCGCCTTCTTGCATCAGCAGTAAGTTTTAATTTATCAAAATTAACAAAGTTTTATTGAATATAATACCAATACTAAAAACGTATTATTATCAGATAATGCGCAACTTCCAGAGTATGGTGTTAATTAAATTTATTTATTAAATTTATGAAATTTATTTAATTTAAATATTTCTGTATTAATAACTTAATGACCCATTTTATCAGAGATTTTTTATCAATAGATTGTGAATTTATTGATGTCTACGAATTTCTTGGAAGTAAAATCTCCTTCAAACTTCCTGCACAAGTAACTTTAACAGACTATTATGGCAATGTAGTATTAAATAAGTATATACGTCCAGATAAGCCTATTGGTCTTTGGCGTGGGTCGGACTTTTTCAAAAGATTAATTATGAATGAAGGTTAGTGCCTCCAAAATTTGTTATTATTAATTATTTATACTATTACATATCCTAAATATATTTATGGTAATATTCAGGATCTAGGTTTGAAGAAGTGCAACCTGAAGTGATTGAGACAATAAAAGATAAAGTACTTGTTGGTTTTGCTATAGTACAAGATTTAACTGTAAGTATTATATAATTTTTACTAATTAATATATATACATGTTTTTAATTAATATATATATAATTAAATATCATAATTAAGTCATTAAAGATAGACCACCCATTAAACAAGATACGTGATATTTCATTTTGTAAAAGATTTGTACATGAAAAAGGAAATGGAACAAAAAGTTTAAAAAGAATAGTGAAAGAAGAACTTAATAGAGATATTCAGCTTAATAAACGTCACGATGCAGTAAAATTTTAATTTACAATGTTGATAAAGTTTATATCAAAATTAAATATATAATTTTTAATTAAATAAAAATATATTATTAGGCTGAAGATGCTAGAGCGACTATGGAATTGTTTGCAAGATTCAGAGAACTTTGGGAAGAAATGGTGCCAAAACGGGATTATCCTAAACGATGGTTATCAACAACGGCTGCCTTAGTGTCATGTCCCACTACACCACCATCTTCCAGTGAACCACCATCTTCTAGTGAACCTCAATGTCCTATAGAACCTATACCATCTCCTGAGTAACTATGTTAATTTTTATGTATTGATTTTATATGTCTATATTAAAATTTTAAATAAATCATTTTATTAGAGCCTACACGGCAATAAGTGTCGCAGCAATTAATATGGGCGATCGTAAAAATTTCGATCTTATTCCTTATCAAGTGACAGTAATAAATTATTATAAAAAAACTATATTAGATGAATATATAATTCCAACTAAGGAGATTCCAAATTTCCAAGATCAAACTGGACATGACCCAGAAATATTTGCCACTAGAGGTAAATATTAAGACCATAACAATGAATTATTCATATTATTTGGTAGTGTATTCTAAATATAATTTATCTAATATTCAGCACGTAATTTTGCTGATGTACAAGAGTTAGTGAGAAATAAAATAAATAATAAGATTCTTGTTGGTTTTCATCTTCATAATATTCTTAAGGCAAGTATTTCTAATATTTAATTCCGTTATATATTACACACTGATTTAAATTAATAGTAATTATTTGATGCATAATATTAGTCATTAGGAATAGATCATCCAAATGAAATGAAACGGGAAATCGAGCTATATCCTGGTCGTACTAAGTCAAACCCTAACCTTATAGAAGTGGCAAAAACAGAACTTAATATGACTATTTTAGAAAATGGCAGACAATCTACGGTAAATTCAATTTTATGCTTTGCTAAACACTATAAAAATTCAATACACAAAAATGCACGGAAGAAGTATGGAATTCAATGCATAATTGTTTACTACACGTAAAAGTATACGTGACAACATGTAAAATATACGTGAAAAAAACGTAAAAATGCATGCAATTCGCACCTTTTTACATGCTTTAGATGTGCTGTTCAGTGCATTGTCCCGTGTATATTTACGTGCAATGATTTCTTATAAAGAAAGCTTTATATTAAATTCATTAATTTAATTAAAAATATGGTTTAATAGTATAAATCTGCAGTGGCGTGTATGGCTGTGTATCAAACTTATGAACAAGTTGGTGAAATAATGAGACCCAGGAAAAAAAGAGCAAAGAAGAAACCATCTTCAACAAAAATTATCTTGCCTGAATCTCAAACTCAAATTATACCATCTTCAACCAGAGTTATTTTAACACAGATCGAAACTCACACTCCTCAAATTACACTATCTTCAACCAAAATTTCGTTGTCCGAATCTCAAACTCAAATTATACCATCTTCAACCAGAGTTATTTGGACACAGATCGAAACTCACACTCCTCAAATTATACTATCTTCAACCATAGCTGTTTCAACTCAATTTGAAACTCAAACTACATCATTGGGTTGTTCGTGTACAGGGACATTAGGATCTATTGGAACTGCTTCGGTTAAAAAATCTCGTTGTTGTAATATTTTATAGTTATTCCTAATATTAATTTTTATAAAATCTGTTGATTGATCTAACACAATAATTTATCTCTATGGTCACGCTCTATATAATCATATTTACTTATAATTTTAAAACTAAATTATATACGTAAAATATACAAATTTAATCTCTTTTGTGACTAGGTAGTCCAACAGATATAACAATAACTTCTAAACTCTATGCGTTCTTGAACCAACACTTGGCAGCAACATTAGTTCCTTATCTAAAACTTTGAATTATCATAAATAAATCGCACCAATTCAAACAAAATCTACAATTAGCATTTTTACTGCGTGATATAAAATAATCCAAATTTAATCAACACGTTAAAAGTGTAAACATTTATAAATAACAAATGCACTTACAAGATCTCTGTAAATGAAATCTATATACTAACCAATTTTGTCTGGTCTTTTATTTCGCTCAATACTAAATTGACATATGTTTAAATATAAGGCCTCAGTAGGTCCTGGGAAGACGCTTAAGGACTGGTCTTTTTAACCGATTAACTGTCTTCGGTTTTCAATTTTTTAATCAGTTCAGACCGGTTAATGATAAACTATTAAAAAAAACCATTATTGCATAATTTTTATTTCGATAATGATAGCTAAAATTCATAGCCAGAAGCTCGTCTGATTGGCTAATAAATTCAATTTAATTTTACATTATTTATACAGTTCAGAGTACTATATA
>CAJVQA010000183.1:0-40660 GCA_910591915.1 Cetraspora pellucida
TAATATTAATTGGTTTACTATGAAAATGATTGTAGTAATGATTTAATGTTACACAAAAATCGTGTAAGAGAAAAAAAAATTGGGGATAAATGAAAAAGAATTTTTTAAGAAGTTTACAAGAGAATTAAAGCTATTTTTTAAGATATCTCTGTTAATATTAGGACTATTGAGTTTGTTTAGACCTTGTTTTAATTGAAGAAATGAGCTTTACAACTTTTCTTAGAACTATATATTAGGTTGTAAAGCTAGTTGTTGAGAAATAATTAAAGAAAGAGTTTAAAAACTCAAAGGCTGTTATTGCAGTATTAAACTGCGAGTTTGAGAGCTATCTCTTTAAAACTTTCAGAATATATGTAAACTAGTAGCTAAACAAGTTTAGTTAAGATGCCAAAGTTAGTTATCTTAATAAAATAACCAGATATTAACGATTTTAGTACTGATGGATTTTTAGTTATTTTGTGTAAAAATGATTTACAGAAAAAGTTCAGAATTGTTTATTAGTAATTATAATAAGTTTCTATATTTATTATAAAAAAGAAAACTTTATTAAAAATAAATATAATACTAAGTTATTGTATATATTAAAATCTAAAAATAATAGCAACAAATTTAGCTTAAAATACAAATTGGTCAAAGGACTAATGTTAGCAATAAGTCTGGCTTAAAATACAGATTTATTATAAATTCTAAAATATTGTTAAAAAACTTTTAAAAAATAATAAAAAATATATCAAAAATAAAAAATTATAAAGATTAGATATATTAAGTAAAACAAATTTAAAAATAATACAGTAATAAAAAAAATAAAAAAATAAAAAACAAGGTATTACTAAATTTAGTTAAACTAAAAGACAAAAAAATAAGACTAAGTAAAATATATAAATAAGACATATAAATATAATTATAAAAGACAGTATCTCTAATATATATTAAAATATTATAATAAGTTTAAAGATATACTTGTTTGTATAACAGTTTAATAGTATTAACAAAGATTATTTTTAAAAAATATATCTAAACATATTAAGCTAGTTAATAGTTATATCTATTTAAAAGTTTATAATAAAGAAGTTTAAAATTTACTAATCACTAAGATTTATAAAATCTATAATACTAAAGTTAATATAATTTTTTAAATATAATTAAAATTATTTTAAATTAAGTAAATAACATACTGAAAACATGTATTATATAATAGTATGATTTTACTAAAATTAGTAATAATTCTTTAATTATAATTAGAATAATACTAAGTATTGGTCATCTTATTAAGCATAATACACCAACTTGATACATTTGAATTAAAATATAATTACACAAAATTTTACATATTAACTTGCAATTAAATAAATATATTAATACTTAAAGATTTATAGAATATATTTATCAAAAAAAAGTAAATTAATTTTTGATTATATATTCTTTAAAAAAATCTCAAATTGGTCAATTTTTTTAAAAAAAATTAAAAAATTATAATTTTTTAATATATTTCTAAATTAACTAATAATAATTGAGTATTTTTTTGTGCTATTACACAAATACTTTGATGTAACCTTTATGTATAAACTTGCAAAATTTCAACTATGATTATTATATAAAAAAAAAGTTATAATAAAAAGAAAATTATCTATTTAAATTAGTTTACTATATAAAAAATAATAATTTTATATAGTAAAATTAATAATACTTATATATAAAAAAGTTAGTAATTATAAAATTTTTTTAAATTTTAAAAATTTTATATATATTTATATATATAAAATAAACCTCTTAATATATATTTTATATTTATATTATTTAAACATATATTAATTATTAATTTTATAAACTTGCTATATAAGCATATTTTATATAAAAAATTACTATAATTTTTATATTTACAAGTACTTATTTATAATTTATTCTAATAAAATTTTTTAAATTTTAAAAAATTTTTATCCTATATGTAAAATAATATAAAGAACATTTTTACTTAATAGACAAAATATAATTTGTATAATAAAAAAAAAGTTATAAATTAAAAACTAAATAATTTAAATAATTTTTATAAATTTATAAATTAATAAGAAAAAATATTTAATTAAAATATAATAAATTTATTTTTAAACCTTAATATTATAGTATCTATAATTTCAAAAGTATAGTTTAAAATAATACTTATTAGGTTTAATATTATTAATAAGCTTTTTAATTTATTTTATAAAATATGATGTATTAAAAGTGATGACACAACCTATATATATAAAATAAGTTCTAAACTATACTATAGTAAATAGTATTAAAAAAATAAAAATAGCACTTTATATTTAAAGTAATATTAAATTTTAAACATTTGCAAAAAATAAAATAAATATTATTAGTATCTAAATTAGAAAATTATTAATAGTAGCAAAACTCTAACTTGAGATATATATTTTAAATTATTGTTAAAATATCTTAATAAATTAATAACAAGCAGATTAAAAATAGAATATCATAAAAATTATTAATTTGTAATTACTAATTTAAAAATTATTATATATAATATAATAAAAAATATAAAGAACTAGTATTAGCTTAATATAATAAAATTAAAAGATATTAAAATTAATGCAGACAGTGAGATTTAAACTTTTTTACTAATTAAAACAGTTTAAATACAATCTTATTTAAATTAATAAAAACACTAACTACAAATGTTAGCTTAGTACTATAATATATAAAGAATATAGCATATTAAAAATAGTTATAAAAAGTTAGCAATCTGTATTAGATTTATATAGCTTAAATTAGATAATAAATAATTTTATAAAATATTTAATAGAGTTTATCTTTATCACTAAAATTGAATAAAACTAACAGTTATTAATAAGTTAAAAAAATTATTATTAAAATTAAAAATATATTTATTATATTTTTTTAAAATTTATATAAAAGGTTAAAATAATAATAGTTAGACCCAATATACAAGGTAAACTATAGTACTTTGCATAACTGTAAGAGCTAAGTATATAGTAAATTATTTTATAAAAGATAATTTTAAATAATTATTCTTAATATTTTTAACCTTCTATAATCTTTATATATGTTTTAACAAATTTTTATCTATTACAACTTATCATTTCTTTCTTATAGCCAAACTATTCAATTTTATATATTATATATTGATAAATATAATTATAATTATACTGTTTCTAGTATTACTTTTTCTGCTAACAGTACCTATTACAAAACTCATATATATCTTTCTAATAACTCTCTTTTATTTAACTATGCTGTTATTTTTTTATATATATTTTTATTTTTTACAACTTTTCTTTTAAATTACATTTTTTCAATTCTACTTAATCTATTTCTTAATAGCTATATTATACTATAAGTATTTATATTAATATAAAACTTATATAACTTTTATTTAACTTTTATTTAAATATTTGTACATATAATATTAGTGGTTTTATATAATAATTAAAGAAAAAACTAGTAGAATTATTGTCTTTATAATATTATTTACATTGCATATATTATTAAAAATAAAATTGTTAACAATACTAATCTTTATTTTATAACAATAAATTATTTATCTACTTCTAGTTTAACTTAGAAATTTTAACAAAAGATGCTTTTATTATGATTAATAACTATCTACAACCTCATATATATAATTGTTAAACATATTCTAGTAAAGTAATTATTTTGAATCTTTTTTTAAAATTAAAATTAAAATCTAAATTATAACTGTTTATTTCTTCTAGTAGTATGCAATAATGTAATAAAATACATAATACTCTTATTATATAAATCTAGCAAATTTATTAACACAATCTATATTTTATAATAATTAGAAACTTCAATATATATAATGATACTTGTAGCTCATTATCTCAATGTTGACTAATTAATTATCTATACCATTCTAATATTTTTCTAATCTTAATGCATATGTTAACAACAAGCATTATATATTGTAAAATAATACTAACTATAGTTGTATCAACTATATTTGAACTAAGTATTTAATATTTAATTCTTTCTTTTATATAAACTTGATAACAGCAATATTTTAATATTTAGTAACTACTTTATTCCTATATTTAGTTAAACTTTTACCAATACTTTTTTATAATTATATTGGTATTATTACAGAAATTTTAACTACAGAACTATATTAATAAAGAAATAAATATAATTTACTAACTTTTTTTCTTATAACTTTGGTTTACATAATACTTTACTCAAAAGCAATACTAATGAAAGTATTAAAACTACTTGACATAAAATTAAATATTTAATAATTAATATTAAAATATATTCTATTTCTAATAAAAAAACTTACAAATATAGCTATAACTATCAAAACTTCTTTTATTCTATTTTATATATTACTTAAAAAGCTTAGACATCTAATAAAGATTGTTAAAACATCTACAATAATTTCAATACTAATATGATAAGCTCTAGATAACAATAAATATTTTTCTTTAACTAATAATTTTTTATGCCATTATTAATATAAAAATTTTATGCATCAAGAATTTAAACAATTAATAATAAATTTTATTATAACCTTTAAGCTCTTAATCTTAATAACTGATTTTAAATTTATATATGAATATAACATGTATAAAATATTTAAAAACAACTATATTATGTCTATCATACAAAATACAGTCGGCTCCAAAAGTTTATCACAGTTACACAAAAATAATATACAAAATATTAATAAATACAACTGACTCTTGATATAAAAAAAGTTACCAGGTCCAGCTAAAGTCCTTCTTATATCAAACTTTCTTATATAAAAAAACATAAAATTTTTAAACTGGTAACTTTTTTTATATCAAGAGTCAGTTGTATTCATTAATATTTTGTATATTATTTTTGTGTAACCATGATAAACTTTTGGAGCCGACTGTACATATTAATATACTATATATTAAAGATATACTAAGATTATAAAATACAAAATAAAAAATACATGCAAGAATTAAAGCTCAGACAATTTAATCTGCAACCTAAACTGATTAATTAATTATTAATAATAATAGATATAATTATAAAGTTTCAATTTTAGATTAATTATATAATCTTATATATACATGCTATTACTAAAATTAATTGTAATTGTTTAATTAGTATTATAATTTATTCTTTAAATATATAAGTTAACTATTAGATAATAATATAGAAATTCTTTTAAACAATAATAACAATAGTTTTACAAATATAAATATTATTGAATTTATATAATACTTTAATATAATATATTTATATAAAAATTTAATAACATTTTAATATTTTTGAAATATTATTAGAATTAGCCAGACTAATTTATTTAAACAACATTTTATATAATATAGTTAACCCTCATTAATATCAACCTTGTTAATATTAATCTAAGCCACAAATTAAATTTTTATATATTTTTATATATAAAAAGTTTTTTATATATATAAATTTTAATATAATCTCTTATTCTTTTTAATAAATTAAATATAACACTTTCTACTAATCAGCTAAACCAAGTTGATACTAAAAGTAGATTAAAGACTTTGGCTTCAAAGTAAATAATATTTTTAGTTTTAATTAAGTAAACTTGTTATTGACAAAACTCAAGTACATAATATACTAAGAAGAAGATAAAACTTAAATAGTTCTTGCTTTAGGTTAAGCTTTTAGTCTGGCAAACTCCTTTGCATATTCAACATCCAAATTAAAAGAATATTTTGAAAGCAAATAAAGACAAATTCAGTTTTCTAGTTAAGAATATTAGAAGCAGAAAAAAAAAAGAACAACTAAAAAAAGTTTTCTTAATTTGAATTATTGTAACAATAATATACTTCCTTTTTGTCTTTTTTTTTTAATTTTTTTTTCAAAAAATAAAAATTTAGCTTACTTTTATTAAAAGATTAACATTGAATATTACTTCTTTTTATAATTATATGCTTGTTTAAACATAGTAAATAAGAAACACAACAAATATATAAATCAGCTAATCATATAGAATATATTAAAAAAGGATTTAATTTGGAAAAACTAAAAATATATTAAGTATATATATATTCTGAAACTATGTACATAATATTTTTTAAAAAAATAATTACAGAGATTTATAAAGAATTAGATTACTTAAGTGTACTCCAAACCTTGGCACAGTATCTTACCTATTTGAAGATTTCTTCTATATAAAAAATGTCTAGCTCGAACTCTGTCCTATAAGTAAATATAGTTTTTATTCTGATTAAGAGTATCTAGTTTTTAGAGAATAGTTATATTTTATAAAAATATAAAAATAATGTAGCAAGCAGCAATTATAAAATATAGTTTTATCTTGTTAGCAGATTTTCTTCTTTATTCTTCTTATAAATTAGTTTTATTTTATTTTCTATTTTCATTTCTTTTTTTTTAACTTTAAAATTATTTTCTTTTTTTGTTTTTTATTTTCTTATAAGAAGATGTCTTCAGATTGATGCTATCCTATTGTAGAGCAGGGTCAAACAAGTCATAATTTCTAGTCATAACTGGATTAATGTGGCAGGTTTTATTTAAATACTTTTTGGTAGCCAGATAATAATAAACTTAAAAGTTAAATGATATTTTATATTTACATATGAGCTACAATTGGTTTAATAAAGTACTACTTTGACTGTTTATGAAAAAAAAATTAATAATAATAATAATTTCTCATTAATATCATTATCAATATAATTTAAATCTAATAGAAACAAAAAGCAACTCTTTTCATAGATTACTTATACCAAAACTGCAAAAAAACATTTAATTATTTCTTAACTTTTTATTAAGTAAACCTTACTTGGCCCTTTAAGTAAAGTTATTCAGCACACTTTTTTTCTTCTAGGCAGTTGTGATTTAAGTTCCAAAAACATCTGGCTACTAAGAAAAGTTTGAAAAACTAAAATTTTAGTTTTTGTTCATTTATACAAAATTTTATTAATTAAATTTATCTTCTTATCTATTTAAAATTTGTTTAGCTAAGATGTATCAACTTAGTAAAGTAGTTAGGTTATCAACTTCTAAGTGGCAGGTCTAGAGTTCAATCTCATAAATGACGAATTTTGAAAAATAGGTCTGTGTTATAGTAACTATCTTTGTCAATTAGTTGGATTAGTGTATCTGTAATCTTTAGTTGCACTATTTCAAATAGGAGCTCAAGGCATCAATGCTAAGTATAGCATTATACTTACATAGAGGAATGTATAACTAGTGTTGCATAAGACTTTGATTCAAACCCACAATAAGACCACTAGGCATGAAAAGTGAAAGAACTGAAGAGTCAGAAACCTATTTGGAAATTCTGAGTAAGGAGATAGCACAAAAGTTTCGATAATACTATCAGACTGATGAAAGCCTATGAAACACCCCCAAAGGAATAGGTAGATAAGCTGAATAGCAAGATGTATAGAAGAGCATATGACCAACCAGGTCACCAGAATCATCAAAGAAAAAGAATACTAAGATATACCATATTAAACCATCTGAATTGGAAGTATAAAGAGTCCTATCATCCTAATTAGTGATTAGTAGAAAATGATGAAGAAAATATCAAAAAGATAGGTATCAGGTTTTTGGGTGAACCTTACAAGAGTAAAAGCAGTTTAATGGTTAGCTCTAACAGCAAGTAATGATTTAGGCCAAAGTGATACTAAGTAAGCTGTAAATATGAGATACAGAATACACTGATAGGTTTAGTACAAAGTTAAACATAACTTAGTAACTATTGTATATCTTTACTGGTTTACTAGAGTCATAGGTAAGATGTAGTGAATATGTAATCAAAGTGTTTAAATAAAGATCCTACAGATGGGTTCTAGGTATATCAACTAGTATAGAACCTTTAGATGGACTACTTAAATTAGACAATGTCTAAGTTGTATAAGTGGCTAGTTGTGCACTCTTTTCATAATCACCTCTGCACTGTTATGTTAACAGATGCTGGCCAACTGATACTACTAATAAAACCCTAGGTCACATGTACTTACTTTAACATTTAAAAAAAAAATTTGTTTAGCTTATTAAGACAAATATTTTAATATATAATTTATTCAAAAAAACCAAAACTCATAGAAATATAAGCAAAAAGTGAAAACAAAAACTTGCTTTTTGCAGATTTTTTTATTGGCATTTTAGAAAAATTTACAGAGTTTTCATGGAAATTTCACTTTTCTGATACTTATTAAAATTTTTTAAACATTTAATTAGCTTATCTAAAGCCTATACATTTTTTCAAACTTTTTTAACTAGTCTAGAAATCTCCAAAACAAATGAATTTTTTTATAAAACATACTTAAAGACTTATTTTTAAAACAAAATGCCAATCTTAACAACAACTGTACCTGATATCATTGATCTTGATTATTTTTAGCAAAAGTTTTCTAAAAGCTTTGGTATTGGTATCCTTAAAGATGCAGCAAATACATTATATCCAATTTCTGCAAATAAGCAACCAAATAACTATTCAACTACAGAACTTAGAGGAAAAACTAAAAGTTGTCATTACTTTAAAGCACCTGAATCTAGTTCTATCATTATATGCTTTTGTGACAAGTTCTATACTCACTTTATTTCAACTACTAACCAAATCTACAAACAACATAAAGTTATTACTATCAATAAAAAATCTAAAAATAAAAAATTTTTAGCAAATAATATTGCAAATTCTACTAAATTTATTTCACTATCCTCTACAGCATTACTCTCATCTACTACATATAACTATCAATATGCTAATGCAACTTGCCTATTGTCTGCAAAGAAATAAATAATCAACATTACTTGGTAACAGATGCAATCTTACACAATGACAAACCTCATTATAAAACATGTGCAAATATTCAATAACCTTTCAAAAATCAAGTTCTTCTTCTATATTTATCCAAAAACTTCAACAAATGATTAGTTCTTATAACCTACTAGCATTTAAACTTACTTTTACAACATTACCTGCAAGTCATACTAGCAATCCAAATGCTATAGACTTGGACAATCAACAATTACTACAGTTTAACAAACAATTACAATAACAACAACAACAATTAAATAAACAACAACAACAACAAACAGACAAACAACAACAACAACCAGATAAACAACAACAACAACAGCAAACACAATATAATACTAACAAAAAACCAAAACCAATCTAATATTTGACTGGATTGCTAACTTTGTTGTTACTGAAGAAATGAAAAATAAATTTCAATTTCAAACAGATTTTGCTAAGAAAATCTTTAATTTTCTTAAACAGTATCTATAAGATTTTAGGCCTAAAACTGAAATTAAACCAAAAATTAGTAACTGACCAGTTCTTAAAGCTAGCTTTTACTATAATCTGTAAAATGACAGGAGAAAGACTCCAATTTTTAGTTGAGTTTATTTAAAAAAATAACCCAAATATTGACAAAGCTATAACTATTCCTTTTGATGTACTTGAAAAAACTCTTAAAAAACTGATTCTTATATTTACTACTGTATTTTTTTACAAAACTCAACTATCCAAAAATCTTTGAATCATCTGCAACTATTCCTCCTTATATAAGTTCAAATCAACTACAATTTTGTATCAATCTTGCTTGCCTTTACTTCTATCTTTTAAACAACTATTAAGTTATTAACTATATTAAATTTGTTGAAGATATTCAAATTAGATCTAAAAGGTTTAGAATTTTATCAGAAGTAGTAGATTTTGATAAAGAAAAACAATATCTTACAATTAGTTTAGACAGCAAATTCAATATATATCTTATATTCAATATTTCTAAAACACTCTTTATACAAAAACTTAATATTCCATCTATCAAAAACTCATTTGATTACTTTAAACAGTGGTTCAAACAATTCTTTTCATTATATAATTACCAATTCACTAAACCTTTAGATAAAACTAAGGTTTTTAATGCACTCAAATATTAATTTTAACAAAAATTTATCTTTTACTTAAAAAAAATTATAGCTTTCAAACTAAACTTCACAAAACCTAATAACTTATAAAAATGTTATAATAAAGCAATTAAACATACTAATCATCATATTCTTAGTTGTACAAATGAAGGCTGCATCTATTTAGATGAAGCTGAATATACAAAAAAAGGAAAAGAAGTCAAAACCAACAACTTTGAGAAACAACTCCAATATTATAAACATTCTTCTTAACTTTTTAATAGCATCTTTTAAAAATTCTATATCAATTTTTCTAAACAAGAGAATGAAATTTGGCAACAACCCATCTTTATTTTATAAAAATAGCAAAAATAAAGCATTTTTTAATAAACAAATTCCAATAACTTTACTTAACAAACTTGCAACTGAGGCAGAAGATTCTGCTTGCAAAGTCAATAATGTCCAAACCAACTCTAAACATTATAACTATTACTTTTATTTATACTTAAACCTTTACCAAAATATTGCAACTCAAAATTATAATATAGATAAGTTAAACAAACAACAGGCAATAAATATTCTTACAACAAAACCTATTAGCACTAAATTTTTTACAAGAATTTTAGGCTTTTATTATTCTTGTGATAAAACACTTACTTACTCTCAAATTACAAACTATTTCTAAGAAACAGCCTATTCTGAAGCTAACAAAATTATACAAAAAAAATTTCAAATGAAATATAAAACATCATTCTTAATTACAGAGTCTTTCTTTATTGAAGAGACCTTTTTTTAATAAACTCATCTTCTACAACCTTCATAAATGCAGCCACCACCTTATCAAAAGATACATTCCTAGTAGTTGGTAAGAAAAATGATATAAGTAAGCAGGTGGTAAAGTCTATTTATGTGAAGAACCAAAGTAATGATAGCCAAATTCAATATACAGGACAGGCTATGGTATCCTTTACAGCTGTGTAAGCCAAGTTTCAAATAGTGAATGACTCTGTAGAAGACAATTCAACCTATTACATTTCTGCTTCCAACTCTTTACCTTCTGCAAAAACAAACATATACTACAACAAATTTTTACAATTACATAATCTATCTATTATACATAATTCTATAACATTTGAAAACTTTCTATTTTATTTTCAAAAACACTCTTTTAAAAATAGCTTCAAAATATCTATCAACCAAAACAAAACTGAGTTACATATATACACTAATCTTTTTGATTCTATTTTGCATGAACATTATACTATTCAATCTTTTCAATATGAAATATATAAACATCTATCCTTACTAACAATATCTAACAATACTTCATTTAACATCCACTCAGTCTCACTTGATCAACTATTCTTACAGATCCATTTTCTGAATCCTCATCTATACTAGTTACTTCTACATCTAATTACATAGCCAATAGATCCAAGACTCTTTTCCAACTTACATTCTCTAATACTTATAACACACAACCTACCATCCACTATCCAATAGAGGAAACATCTACATTTACTCTATATAAACCATTATATTTATTGATATGTATACACAACACATGAGAATACAATAATAATCTAAAACAACAAGTTTAAAGGATTATTGTTTATTAAATAACATCAATATAGTTAGCATTACAAAAACTAAAATTGCACAAGACAATGCAAATGCTAAATTTTATAGATTCGAGCAGTTTACTTATTACTAGTCTTGTACTAATAGCTGCAAAGCTAAAACAGCAATTA
Organism: Cetraspora pellucida; assembly: GCA_910591915.1. Classification (NCBI taxonomy): domain Eukaryota; kingdom Fungi; phylum Glomeromycota; class Glomeromycetes; order Diversisporales; family Gigasporaceae; genus Cetraspora; species Cetraspora pellucida. The sequence goes on from CAJVQA010000183.1 coordinate 11,628, forward strand.
TAATTCAAAAATATCTAAAACTACATATTCACAAAACACTTCAATTCTCTGGTTATGCTATTGCTATAGATCTTTTCTTTAAGCATGACTAATGCTTTTTCTCCTTCTGATCCAAGATTATTCTTACTTTAAATTTTACATTATTTCAGTTTATTTATCTAATAATGACCTTCAATTTAGACTTTTTATTCAAAATAATATCATACAATGGATTCAAGAAGCAAACACTAAAAGCATACAACCAATAATCATAAGTGACTTTAACATCTCTAATAATATACAATCATTATTAATCAAACTCAAACTTATTTATTTCCTATAATATAACAACATATATAACCTAGCTAAACACACACAATCATTAACTTATACTTGGCATAGCAGCAGATACAGTAGTTATATTGACTACATCTGGGCTAACCATTCTATTATTTGATACTTAACTTCTTATTATACAGATAATGCTAACCAAAATATACTCAGTGATTACAAAATTCTCATATTATCATAGGAATTTTCTTATGCAATTACTGAAAAACAGTGATCAGCTACCAAAACCAAATGAAGAGTTTTTGACTACAAACAAATGAACCAAAACCATTGGTAAGCTTTTGCTAATCAAGTCACATCTAATCTTCAAGCTAACAAGGCTCTTTCTACAACCAACACTACAAAATCACTTAAAGCCTTATAGTACAAAATTCAAAATAGCATTATTACAGCTGCTCTACAACACATTTTAAACAAAAAATTCACAGTTCAGAATTTTCAATACATCTTTTCTTCCAAGGCATCTAAACTATATTCATGTTTTAAAAAACTTGGCAACATCATAAGACAGGTTAAAGCCTCAATTTAAAACCAAACTTCAATGCCTATATCTTATAATCAAGATATTGATCAGCTTAATTTTCTTTATTATTTCAATATACCTGTTCTGCTTCATGATTCTAACCTTTTATTTAACTGAATAACTGTAGCCAATACTGAATGGAAAACACTTTACCATGTCTGTAATCTGAAAAACATTAAAAATATAAGAGAACAAATCAATAATAATATAGACAAAAGATATAAGAAACTTCAAAACAGTTTAACTTCAATAATTAATAGTATACTTAATTAATACAAAGATCTTATTAGATTTGATAACATCAAAGAACAAAATAACATTATTACTGAACTAACTCTTATCAAACAGCATATTCAACAACACTTTGATGACTGAACAGCTTCTAGAAACATCTAATCACAATTATTCAACACAATGTGGCAACAAAAATACTAATTTAAATCTAATATTGATCTTACATGGTATCAAATAGCACTCAACAAATTTTTTTTAATAGAAGTTTTTGAAGTTATTAGCCAACTTCCTAACAATAAAGCATGTGAGCCATCAGGCATTAGCTATAAAATACTTAAATATGCTGAAACACTATTTCTCAATACAATTATAGCTCTCTTTAATTACTGTCTTATATTTGGACAAATTTCAAACTAATAAAAAGAAGGAAAAATTTTTCTTATTTTCAAAAAGCCTATTTTTGATAACAATCTAACTAATATCAGACTTATTAAAAATTTTACACCAAATTCTTTACTAACCAACTCAACTACATCTTTACTTATCACAAAATTTTATTACCTTTTAACTATATAGCTCTACCTGGCAATAGTATAGCTATCCCTATACACATTCTTAACAATGTTATTAAAGAAGCTTTTTGTAATTCTAAACAGCTTTGACTTCTATTCCAGGACATGAGCAAAGCTTATGACTTTGTAGATCTAACACTTTTTACCAAATTCTTATTACGTCTAAACATGCCCTTCAATCTTATTAACATTTTTATCAACTTGCTTACTAATTAATATAACTGAGTTATTACAAATCTAGGTCTTACTAACTTATACAATATTAAAAATAGCATTGACCAAAGAGAAACTATAACTTCTTTATTTTGGAGAATCTATTATGATCTTCTAATTAACAAAATTATCTTAGACTTCTTAGAATACACTTTGGCTACAAAGTGAACCACTAGTTTGTTTTAGCCAAAGTTTCAACAACTCCAAATCTCAGTATCTGTATTAGTATACATAGATAATACACTTTGGATAGCCAAATCCAAAGAAGAATTACAAACAATTATTGCCACAGCCACCTATATTTACTATATAGCCATATACAAATTAATCTAACTAAATCAATCCTTACTTCAAACACCTTATCTACAGCTTCTATTTATTTTTTTAATTCATCACTTACACCTACTTCTGCTAACCAGTTATTCAAATTTCTAGGTTGCTGGTTTACTCTTAATAACTCTTATACAAAACAAAGCCAATTAATTTATAATAAAACAATTCAACTTATCAATATTACAGACAAACAAGCTATATATATTACTAATACTGTAATTATTTCTATTATTGAATACTGATTATATAACATAATTCTTAAACACTCTACCTATAACAAAATTCTATCCAAATACCTTATTATGATTAAACATAAAGCCAAACTTTTTTACACTAGTCCTAACAGCATCATGTTAAATCCTTATATATATAATATATATAATATTTGAGACATCCAGTTACAACATCATGTATTCTGCTTTCAATAAAAAATTAATAACTCATAAATACTTGCCATCTTTACAAAAATTAAATTACAGCAATTTCAAAACAACTTCTAGTCTGCTACTAATATTCTTTAGCACAACTAACCACTTATTAATAGATCCAACAAACTTATATTTAACTTCAAAATTATACAACTTTTACAGCACTTGGGCATTTTAATTTTAGCAAATTCTAATGTCTTGTGGTCTAACACAATTTATGATGATTATCAACTATTAGTACTAATACTTATTTAGCATCTCAAATACAATATTTTTAGAAAACAACTTTGAAAAAACAACATACTCTATCTAGAACAACTATGTACTGCAGCTAATAGTACTCTACTTAAATGACATCATCTTTCACTCAGACTTTATCACTTAAGCAAAGGAAGGCAGCCTTTTTGGTTCACCTATCTTGAAGACACAATTTTGTCTAACAGACTACACTGCCTAATTCTTCTTTATTTTCAACTATCTGGAGTTAATGTCTTTGTATATAATACTACACTAATTAAGAAACAACTTAAACCATAATTACTTACATATAATAACAATAATGAAGAGATCATTATTAGCAAAATTCACAAATATTTCCTAAACACAAATCAGTTTTCTATCTTATACTAGAAGGCTAATATTGATTTAGAACATAATTATTACTATTTTTTTTTAGATCTAAACTGCACACCATGTACTGGATGTCATTTTAACTTAAATAAAATTAATTAAATATGCATACTTAATATATTAGCAACTATTTGTACTAGCTTTCTGGAAAGAAAAACCTCTAAACTCAAACTTAATGCTAACTACTTGAACCTTATTTACTTAACAGCAATTAAACATTCTTCATAAATTCTATATAACTATTCTATTATTAATATATTAAATTCAACTATTGCTAAAATTTTTAAACCTAATGAATGTTTAAACAAACTTGAGAAAATCTTTCAAAACAATCTGTTATATAAAGAATTTATTTTTTATACAAATGAATCAGTGACTGATATTGAAACTGAACAAAGCTTAATAGGCATTGGATAGGTCCAAGTCAACAATAACAATCAAATTTTTCACAGATTCTTAGCTAAAATTCACTTTTGGTCATCAGCCTATAAGGCAGAGCTCTTTTCTATTTTATCAACAATTTTAACTATATCTTATAATATGACATTTTAAATTTATACTGACTCATAATTTGTAATCTTTAAATTTTACAAACTTTCTACTTAACTTAATAATCCTAACAAACTCTTTAAATTCAATGCATAGCCTTTATAGCATACACTCCTAAATATTATCAAATTCTTTAATTTAAATATTAACTTTTACAAAGTTTAAGCCCATACAGATAATACCTTTAATAACATAGCTGATTTTCTAGCAATACAATATATCTTTTCTCTACCTTTAAACTTTTAATATATATACAAATATTTACAATTCTTTTTATATTTTACAATGGGAACAAAATTTTGTCAAACTTTCTACCAGACATTTTGTTAAAAATATCTGTAAAGTACACATACTAGCAATGTGATCTTCACAAAAAAGAAACAATGAATGGGCTTATATTAATTACTATATAGACTGAAAATTCACATGACTATATCTTAATTATAATCAAAAATCTACATCTAACTTTACTAGCTTTAAACTTAACTAATCTAAAACTTTCAAAATTAAAGTTCTTTTAAATTAACTACTAATATACTTTTCTCATTACAATACCTATCCAATAATCTTTCCAAATGTCAACTGCTTTCAATGCAATTTTCCTAACTTTTACTTATACTGATTAACTTGCTCTAATTTATTTCTTATTATAAACATTATTAACTTATCAATTTAGCATATTTTATTTAAAACAGACCTCAACTTATCTACTAGCCAACTACATGAACTTATTTGCAAAATCCAAAACTATCCTTCATTTGACCAAATACTATTTCAAGCAAACTCTTTTTATTTTGACCTTACTCTTAAAGGCCTTATATCTAAAGCTCTAATTAAAATAATTTATAACTACAATATACCTATTAAAATAGTCTTACAAACTATTATTTAAATACTTCTTGATATTGATGACCAAATCTATAATTAAATATGGAAACTTTACTGCATTTTTTTTCTAACTAGAAAAAAAATAATAACATTATATCTCTTCTAAGCTCTAACAATAACTATACTTTTCAACAAATACAGCAAACTAAACATCACAAGAGATCACATATAAACTATACATACTTATGTCTATGTAGAATAGCAGATCAATTACATTTACATCCTAATATCTGTTTACCAATTGGACAAGCTATTAGGAAAATCAATATATGGTCTACATTCTGGATTAATTATAGCATATCTTACAATTACATTTTAATATTACAAATTTAGATAAGCTTTGATCACTATAGTCAGTTTAGATTGCAGATAAAACTATCTGAGCTTTAATTCTTGCATGTAGTTTTTATTTTGTAGTTTATAATTTTAGTATATTTTAGTATATAGTATATTAATATGTATAACTAAAATTATTAATAAAAATATAAGCAAGGCCTCATCTTAATACCAAAAAAAAAAAAATTTAAATCTAATCTAAATAGGTTAATATAAATAAGAATAGACTGTAATAATTAATTATTGTATATCTATATAATTTATATAACTTTTGTATTATGATTATCAACTATAATTTATATATTGATATTGAACATATATACTTCTATATTGAATGATATATATATAACAGTAAAAGCAAATAAATACATAATCATAATTATGAACAATGTTTTTTTTATTTGTATACAATATGTAGTTTTCTAATAAAGGCTAATTAATATTTAATCATATGAAATAATAAAGAATTAAATATATATATATATCATAAAAAAAATTCAGAAATATATAAAACAGAAATTTATACTTATATTTTAGTATATAATAAAATAAAAATTTTAAATATTTTATATATATTATATTGTTTTAAATAGCTAATTTTTTTGGTTTTATACTGTAATAGTTATTTAATAAGACTAACAAACAGTTTGTTTTATAAAATAAATGAAAAGTATTAAACACAACTTCAAAATATACCAAAACAAAAATTTATATTTTTAATATAAGTTTACAGTATATTAAAATTTTTGACTATTTTATACAATATTATATTGTTCAATGCCTGATCTTATTGTTTGTACATATTATACAGTTGCCTAATATAGTTTTGTTAATGTTTTTTTCTTGTGAAATAGTAAAAGAAAGAGTAAATACATTACAAAGAAAGTTTAAAGATATGATTAAATAAAAAAATTTATATTTATAATTCTTTTTTTACTATTTATATAGTCTAAGTTTACTATGCCATAACATATAATACTGTTTGTAAAAATAAATCAATCTGATATTAATAATAAAATAGTTTTTTTTTTGTTAAAGGTCATACTTTGTGGTGATACTTTATTAACTTTTATTAGGTTAGCTATTACAACTATTTTTACCGAGATGAGAGTATAACTAGTTATACATGCAACTTTTGGTTGCTTATTTAAGTAGTTCACTCTAAGGTTTTACACTAGATGCCATACCTATAACCTACTAGGAGATTATCTATTTAAAATCTCTAATTATCTGCTCTGTTATAATGTAACTTCAACTAACCCCCATATATATCTAATCAGTATACTGTCTGAGCAGTATAGTACCTACTCTTTTTGTACTAGTTTCCAAGCTGTTATATATTTCAGAATATATTACCTGCCAGTAAGATGCAGAGAGCCCTCTATTGTTAACTATCTACTCATTTTTAGAATACTAACAAGGGCTACTCTTATAGAGTTCACCCAGACCTCAGTACTGACTTTACAACATATCTTTAGTACTTTTAATATACCTTTGCTTTGACCTCAGCCTTCCAATTCATATAGTCTGAAAGGACTTTAACCTGTCTTTAGTATATTGAGGCCATCACAATATTCTTTTTCTCTGGTCCAATTTCCAGTAATCTAGTTGGTAATACTCCTTATCTGAGGTTTTTGTCTGCCTGATTCTTTTACATTAGTATCCATTTCCTAGGTCTAGCTTTTACAATAGTACCATCGAAGATCCATGTTACCTCTTTGTTTAGAATTTCTAAGTAAGCTTTAGCTTTTCAGTTCTACAGATTTACATGGCCCAAGAACTTATTTTAGGTTTGCACTACCTGGTACTGGTTTGCATTCCTTTGTGTAACAGATTATACAAATGCCACAAACCTGCCAGTCATGCTGATTAACCATAGTTACAGATATTCTATCTCAACTGATTGACAGAATGCTGTTGCTGTAATACTGTCTATATATTACAAAAATGATTATCCAAATTTTACTATTAGTGGGTTTTAAACTCACAACCTACTACTTAGAGTATGACAACTTATCTACTTTACTAAGTTGCCACACCCTAATAAAATAGTTAATCATGATAATTTTTAAGAAAATAATTTATTTTATACTAGAATATCTAAAAAAAAATTATTTAAAACACTAAAAATACTAGATAATGTTTTTATTTTTTTTATTTTTTATTTTTTATTTTTTAAATATTAAGATAAGTACTTGTAATCCAGGATTTTATTGATAGTATATTTGGCTAATAGTTGCATTACAACTACAGAGGGCAACCATAGAAAGAGTATACAATTTGTCATTTATACAACTTTAGTCATTGTCTAATTTAAGTAGTCTGCTTGAAGATTCTATACTAGCTGCTATATCTGAAACCTGCTTGTAGGTTTTCTATTTAACTACTTTAGTTTCTGTATCCACCTACTTATCTTTGTTTACTAACAACTTTGACTGATGCAAGTGAAAATATACTATGGCCACTAAGTCTTTAAAGCAGTTCTTTGGAACCTTTAACTTTGTACTAAACCTTCCAGAATCTTCTATATTTTATTCTTATAGCTGACCTGATATTGCTATGGTCAAGACCAACACTGATGATCAGAACATACTATTAAACTATTATGCCTTTGTAGAGTTTACCCCAACTCTAGTACTTACTTTACAATATATTCTTACTATTTTGGTATTTAATTCAAGTTCTACCAAGCTGCTATTTCAGATAGCCTAGAAAGATAGGTTATAACTATACACCTCTGGTTTATATATTTGTTAGCATATATTCTTTTCTTCAAAATCTGAAAATTCTGATGGCCTGGTTGGTTAATCTGATTCCTTCTCAAAGACCAGCATATTTGCCTAGTTTTACAAATTCTAGCTCCATTTTATAAGTCTAGTCTTTACAGTAGCATCTTTAAAAGTTCAGGTTACCTTTTTACTTAGGTCTTTCAAGTGGGCTTCTGTCTTTCTTTATTTGGTTTTTATAATTTACATGGCCTAAGGACTTATTATAAATTTGTACCACCTAGTAGCAGTTTGCATTCCTTTATGTAACTACAGACCTTGTTCCAAAGAACAATGTTATATGACTATTATACAAATACAATGTAACCTGCCAATCATGCTGATGTGATACAGGTAACAGGTATTTTATCCCAACCAATTGCAAAAGACAGTTAACTATAACACAGTGAGAATTTTTAAATTTTCTGTTAACACTAAGATTTGAACTCTGAACCTGCCATTTGGGAGTTAACAATCTGACTACTTACTAGATTGCCACACTCTAAATAATGTTTTTAAGCAAGTAGCAGAACTATATATTAAAATAAAATTTAATTATTAAAACTATATTTATTTAGTATTGTTAACTTATAAACAGAAAACTAGTTTTGTATAATAAATATAAAAAAAAAAATTAAATAAAAATAGTAAAATATACAAATATATATTTATATACTAATATGCAAAAAAATTTTATTTAAACAAAATGACTACTGATTCTTTATAACAGTATAATAATGAATTAATTAAAATAGATTATATTTGTTTATTAATATGTGCTAATTACTTAAATAATTAAATTTAATATTACAAAGATAAATCTTGAATATTATAATCATATATTTAGTTCTAAAACAATTTATTTTACTAATATATATTAGCAGTTTCCTTAAAATGTAATAAAAAATTTAATTTTATACGAATACAATTTATAATATTAGTCAATAGAAAAAAGACAAATCATTTTTAGTGAATTTTTTTTAATTTTTAAATTTAAATAACTCAACAACTAATTAATTAAATCTGCTAAAAAATTTTTTATTTTAATTTTAAAATTATATAGAATTAAAATAAAATAAAAATTATCAAATTTAATAAAATAGTTGTTGAGATATTTAAGCTTAAAGTCAAGAAAAGTTTTACTTAGAAAAAATTTGTTTCTTTTCTATTGACTCCCTTTTATATATTAAAACAGCTTCTTAGTAGTAAATTTAAAAAGCAATTATTTTTAGATAGAGATTTGGCAAATATTATTCAACAGTATAAAAAGAATATTATAATAAATTTAGAACAAGATTTTGAAAATAATACATCAAATCTTCTTAAAAAATTACAAAAAATAAAAAAAATAATTCTATATAATGTATAGGCTATAAATATATTAAAAAAACATTTTTTTTATTTATTTTGAATAATATCATATTAGCAAAATTTGTATTTAAAATATTATAATATTATTTTAACAAATAATATAGCACAAACTAACAAATATTGCATGGTATTATATCTATTTGTTGTTATTAATCAATATTATTAGTTAAAATTAGTAGCTTAAACACTAATGTTTAATAAAACAACTTCTTTATATACCTGAATTTTTAAGAATTTTTTTATTAGCTATAAATAATTTACAACTTACTACAATTTATTTTAACTGTGATACTGAATTGAAACTAGCAATTAAATCTATTCTTTTAGCTACATAATACTTATATTGATTTTTCATAGTTTAAAATATTAAAAAATATTTGATATTTATTTGGTTTACAATTTTTTATATTTCAATTCAACTTTTTATTTGTTGTAATACTTTATTCAAAGAGATTTTTAAATTACAATTTAATTTACTTTGTATAAAATTTCTAAAAATTCTATTATTATTTTTTTTGATATTAAGATGAAGCCTTGCTTATATTTTTATTAGTAATTTTAGTTGTATATATTAATATACTATATACTAAGATATACTAAGATTGTAAACTACAAAATAAAACTACATGCAAGAACTTAAGCTTAGTTAGTTTTATTTGTGACCTAAACTGACTATAGTAATTAAGACCTATCTAGATTTGTAATATTAAAATATAGTTATAAGATATATTATAGTTAATCTAGAGTATCAACTATATGTTAATTTTTCTAATAGCTTGTTTAATTAGTAAACAGATATTAGAATATAAATGTAATTGATCTGCTATTCTATATAGATATAAGTATATATAGTTTATATATAATCTCTTATAATGTCTAGTTGCTATATTTGTTAAAAGATATAATTATTATTAGAACTTAGAAGAGATGTAATGTTATTAATTTTTTTTTAGTTAAAAAAGTCAATGCAATAGAGTTGCTATATTTAGTTATAAGTTTGTCATTAATATCAAAAAGTATTTGACTAATAGTTTGTGTGACTATTTTAATAAATATGTTGTAATTGTAAATTGTTTCAATTAAGGTTTTAGATATAAGGCCTTTAAAAGTAAGATTAAGGTAAAAAAAGTTTGCTTGAAATAGTATTTAGTTGAATAAAAGATGGTTTTGAATTTTGCAAATAAGTTCATATAGCTAATTAGTAGATAAGTTGAAGTTTACTTTAGATAAAATGTACTAAATTGATAAGTTAATAATGTTTATAATAAGAAATGAATTAAAGCAAATTAGCTAGTATAAGTAAAAGTTAAGAATATTGCATCAAAAGCAGTTGACATTTGTAAAAATCATTGTATAGTTATTGTAAAAAAATATATATATTAGTTAATTAGAAGAGCTTTAATTTTAAAAACTTTAATTTAGTTAAGTTTAAAGCTAATAAAGTTAGATAAGAGTTTTTGATTATGATTAAGATATAGCTATATGAATTTCTAGTCTATAAAATGGTTAATATAGGCCTATTCATTGTTTCTTTTTTGTAAAGATCATATTAACAATATGTATACTTTATAGATATTTTTAATAAAATATCTAGTAGGAAGCTTAACAAAATTTTGTTCCTATTGTAGAATATGAAAAGGATTGTAAATATTTGTATATTAGAAATTTAAAGATAAAGAAAAGATGTATTATTTTGCTAAAAAGTCAGCTATGTAATAAAGAGATTATCTGTATAAACTTGAACTTTATAAAAGTTAATATTTAGATTAAAGAATTTAATAATGTTAAGAAATATATGCCATAAAGACCATATATTAAATTTAAAGAGTTTGTTAAGATTATTAAGTTGAGTAAAAAGTTTTTAAAATTTAAAGATAACAAATTGTAAGTCAGTATAAATTGGAAGTTTTGCATTACAAGATATAGTTAAAATTGCTAATAAAATAGAGAAGAGCTCTGCCTTATAGGTTGATAGCCAAAGGTAAATTTTAGCTAAAAATTTGTAAAGAATTTAGTTGTCATTGTTGACTTGAACCTATCCAATACATATTGAGCTTTATTTAGTTCCAATATTAGTTACTAATTTATCTATATAGAAAATAAATTCCTTATATAACAGATTGTTTTAAAAATTTTTTTCAAGTTTGTTTAAACTTTCATTAGATTTGAAGATTTCTATAATAGTTAAATTTGATATATTAATAGTAAGATAGTTATATGAAATTTGTAAAGAATGTTTAATTGTTGTTAAGTAAATAAGATCTAGGTAGTTAGTATTAAGTTTGAGTTTAAAGGATTTTCTTTTCAAAAAACTAATACAAATAGTTGCTAATATGTAATTGTATATATTTGATTAATCCTATTTGAATTAAAATAGCACACTGGTATATAATATGCAATTTAGATATGAAAAAAAATAGTAATAATTATGTTCTAAATCAATAATAGCATTCTAATATGAGATAAAAAATTGATTTGTGTTTGGAAATATTTGCAGATTTTGCTAATAATGATCTCTTCATTATTGTTATTATATATAAGTAATTATAGTTTAAGTTTTTTCTTAATTGGTAAAGTGCTATATACAAAGATATTAACTTCAAATAATTAAAAATAAAAGAGAATTAGATAATATAGTCTGTTAGATAAAATTATGTTTTCTAGGTAGTTAAACGAAAGAGGCTGCTTTTTTTTGGTTAAAAAATGAAGTTTAAGTAAAAAATGATATCATTTAAGTAGAATACTATTATCTGTAGTATATAGTTGTTTTAAATAAAGTATATTGTTTTTTTGAAGTTGTTTTCGAAAAGTATTATATTTAAAATACTAAATAAATATAAGTTCTAATAGTTAATAATTATCATAAATAGGAAATTTTTAAATAAGATAAAAACTATAACTTTTTCTGCAAATAAATTGTATCAAATTTTTGCTAAAAACATTTAATTATTTATAATTATTTTATTAAGTTAACCTTATTTTTGCTCTTAAGTAAACTTGTTCAGTCACTTTTCTGCTCCTAAGTGGCTAAGCTTCAAGCTTTGACAACACTTGGCTGCTAAGAAAAGTTACAAAAACTAAAATTTTAGTTTTTGCTTATTTTTTTGAAATTTATTAAATAAATACACTTTTTATCTTAGTAATACTTTGTTCAGCTCACTGAAATGATTATTTTGATATATATTTTATCAAAAATAAATTAAACCTTATTGAAATATGAACAAAAAGGCAAAACTAAAACCTGTCTTTACAGGATTTTTCAAAGGCAATTTTAGGAAAACTTTTTGGATTGCCTTAGAAATTTCACTTTTCTGATACTCATTAAAATTTCCTAAACATTCAATTACCTTTCCTAATAGTCACACACTTTTCTAATCTTTTTTAAACAGTCTAGAAACTCCTAAATTTGAAAAATTTTTCTTGAAAACTTAGTTCTATAAATATTTTATCAAATTTTAATGCTATATAATTATCTAACATACATAGTTACACAATATGCCTACCTTGGTAACAGCTACATCTGACACTATTGACCTTAACTACTTCTATCAAAAATACTCTAAAAGCTTCAGTATTGGAATTCATAAAAATAATATAAATACATTATATCTTATTTCTTCTAACAAACAACCTAGCAGCTGTATAACAACTGAACTTAGAAGTGCTATTAAAACTAGTCACTTTTTTAAGGCACTAACAACAAGTTTTATTGTTAGTTATTTTTGTGAAAAATTCTATATATACTTCATTTTAGCAACTAATCAAACATATAATAAAAATGAAGTAATTAACATAATTAAAAAAACTAAAGATAAAAAATCTCTAGTACACAATATTATGAATTCTACTGAATTTATTCTACCATTACCTAGCTTATCTCTCTCACTTATTATATATTAGCATATATGTAGTGTATGCAACTTACCCATTAACTGTAAAGTAACCAACAACCAACATTACTTAGCAGCTAATTCTATCTTATTCAATGACAAACCTTATTATAAATCATGTACTTAAACCCAATTTAATGAACAACAAAGCATCTCTACACTTCAACAAAGTATTTTACATCTCAAAAAAGTCTACATACTACTTTTATCTAAAAAATTCAACAATTATTCTCTGAATACAGAAACCCACTATCATTTTAACTTAATTCTTTAACCCTAACAGAAGAAAACACAAACAATACTAATAACAATATGAACATCAATAGCAATTTATCTAATAGCCAAAATCAACAACAGAAACAGCAACAATAACAACAAAACAATTAACATCAACAACAACAACAAAAACAACTTAAACAAATACAATTAGAAACATAACAACAACAAAAACAATTTCTAAATAAACAACAACTCAATACTTCTAATAACCAAAATAATATTAAAGTTAATCTAATATTCAACTAGCTTACTAACTTTCTTATTTCTGAAGCAATGAAATCCAAAACCCAACTTGAAACAGATTTCTCTAGAAAAATGTTCAACCTTCTTAAACAACACTTACATAACTTCTACTCTGGCAAGAAAATCAAACCCAAAACTGATAACTGCAAAGCACTTAAATCTAGCTTTTATCATATTATTTATATAATAGCTGAAAGTAGACTTGAATTTCTTGTTAATTTATTTAACAAAATAATCCTAAAACTGACAAAGCAATTACTATTCTTTTTAATGTATTCGAAAACACTTTTAAAAAACTAATTTTAATTTTTACTACAGTCCTTTTTACAAAATTCAACTACTTAAAAATCTTTGCCTCATCTGCAACTATTTCATCTTACATAAATCAAAACAGATTACAACTTTGCATTAATCTTGCACATATTCACTTATATCTTTCTAATAATTATTAGGCAATTGATTATGTCAAATTTGCTGAAGACTTCAAACTTCAACCTAAAAGATTTACAATCAAATCAAAAATAACTAAGATTGATCAAGATAAACAATATCTTATAATTAAATCAGATAGCAAATTTAATATTTACTTTAAATTTAATATTCCTAAAAACTCTTTCTTCAAAAATTAAATATTTCATCTCTCAAAACTTACTAGACCACTTTAAACAATAGTTTAAACAATTCTTTCTTCTTTATAATTAACAATTTACTAAGTATTTTGATAAAACTAAAGTTTTCAATTCTCTTAAATTTCAATTTCAGCAAAAATTTACCTTACATCTCAAAGAAATTATACCTACTAATTTACAATTTGAAAAACCTAATAACCTACAGGAATGTTGTAACAACACAATTAAATAAGTCAATTATTATATACTTACTTGTACAGATGCAACTTGCTCTTATTTAGAAAAAGTTAAATCTAAAAATAAAGAAAAACAAATAAAAATTCAAACTCCTTCTAAAAAGTTCCAATATTAGCATAATTCCTCAAAACTTTTAAATAACATTTTTCAAAAATCCTTTATTAATTTTCCTAAACAGAAAAATAAAATTTGAAAACAACCTAATATTAGTTTCTCCATATTTCACAAAAATGAGTAAACATAAAGCAACCTTTAACAAAGAGATTCCAACCTCTCTTCTTGACCAACTTGCAATTAAAGCTAAAAATTCTGCTTGCAAAATTAATAATATTCAAACTAATCCTAAACGTCACAGTTATTATTTTTATTTATATCTCAATCTTTATCAAAATAATATAGCACAAAACTATAATATTGACAAACTTAACAAACAACAAGCAATAGATCTTCTTATATTCAAGCCTATTAGTACTGACTTTTTTGCAAAAGTCTTAACATTTTATAACTCTTAAGATAAGTCTCTTACTTATTCTCAAACCAACAAATTTTTTAAAGAAACAGCTTATTCAAAAGCAGATAAACTGTTATAAGACAAATACAAAATAATATATGCAACTCTATCTTTAATTAAAAAGACTCACTTCTTTAAAGAAACTTTTTTTCAGTAAACTTGTCTTCTACAAAACTTATAGAAGCAGCTGCCATCTTATTAAAAGAAACATTCATAGTAGTTGATAAAAAAAATGATGCAAGTAGGCAGATGGTAAAGCCCATTTACATAGAAGACCAAGATAATGATGGTCAGACCCAATGCACAGGGCAGACTATGGTACCTTGCACAGCTATGAGAGCTGAGCATACAGTGATTGACTCTGTAGAAGACAACTCTACAAGATTATTTTCAACATCTTAACCTCATATGATTTTGATATATGTTATAACAAATTTCTTTTCTATTACAATATTTCTCTACTTTCTTGCAACCAAACTATTTAAACTCTTATACAGCATATTGACAAGCATAATTTTAACAAAACTGTTACTAGTATAATATTTTATATTAATAATAATTATAGTAAAACTTATATATATCTTCCTAATGACTTACTTTTACCCAACCACATTATTATTTCTTCTTATTTTCTTTCTAAGTTCTACAACCTCTCTTTCAAATCACACTTTTTTAACTCTAATCCTATCTTATCAGATATACTTATACAGAATACACATAATTTATATTTCAAAATCACTACACATAATGTTAAAAGTTTTAATACTATAACCAAAAGAGAAGCATAGTAAAACTATTGTCTTTACAACAATATTGACATTGCTTGCATTACTAAAACCAAGATAGCTAACAACAATAACCTTTATTTTTACAACAACAATTTATTTACTTACTTTTGGGCTAATTTAAATAACTCAGCTAAAAGTGCTACCATCATGATTCATAAATGTCGCATTTGAAGTAGTGATTTATTTGAAGTAGCACCTGGCTAAAATTAAGCTCCTGAAATTAGATCTTCATGCATGCATTAGATTTTAATTTTAGCCAGGGTGCTATTTTAGATATTTAAAGTGGCTACTTTAGATAAATCGCTACTTCAAATGCGACATAAACATTTACAACCATATATATATAATTGCCAAACACATCTTGGTGAAGCAGTTGCTCTGGATCTTTTCTTCAAAAGTGAAACCAAACTGTGTATTATAGCTGTTTATCTCTCTTCAACTGATATGCAAAAATGTAATGAAACACAAAATACAATTATCACATGAATTCAACAAGCTTAACAACTTAACCTTCATCCTATTCTACTTGATACCTTCAATACACATGATGACATTAATAGTTCATTATCTAAATTCTAACTTATTAATTATTTACATAACTTAAATATGTTTGATCTTGGTGCATATATAGATAATAAATATTATACATAGTCAAACAATACTAGTCAAAGTCATATTAAATATTTGAACTAACTCATTCAATATTCAATTTTTTCTCTTATATAAACTTGATGATAGCAATTCCTCTATATTTAGCAATCACTCTATCCTTATATCTATTTGGACCTTTACAAATGCATATAGCAAACCACTATAACATCATACTGGCATTAGGCATAAAATTTTTAACTACAAGGCTATGTTACCAGAAAAATAAACAGAATTCTCAAATCTTCTTTCTCACAACCTTAATCTATACAACATCTCACTTAATAGCAATACTAATGAAAGCATTGAAACTACTTAGCACAAAATTGAATATGCAATCTTTAATACTGCAATATACTCTATCGTTAACAAAATAACTTGTAAACACAGCTACAACTATCAATACTCTTTACATTCTATATTATTTTACTTATTATTAAACAAGCTTGAACATTTAATTAAAATTGTTAAAAGTTCTAATAAATATTAAAGTTCAGATTATTAACAATAGATCTAAATGTAATCTTCAAGTTCTTACCTTATATGATGACTTATATAGCTGGATTCAATATGCACAAGACATATAAAAGCAACTCTATCATGCTTGTCATGTTGAAAACTCATTATTACTTCAACAACAAATATATTAAGCTACTGAAAAAAGATGTAAAACTTTTATAATAAAAAGATATAAAACTTTTATAATACATCCTAAACAAGCTATTAATAGTATTCTTAATCGTTACAAACCTCCAATTCATTTTTTCAATATCAAACTTTCTGACCAACTAATTACAGAACCAAACCTTATCAAACAGTATATACAATCTTACTTTTATAACTAGACAGCACATCAACCAATTGATTAACACTTGTTTGATGACTTTTGGCATACACAATATTAACTCCAATCACATATTAACATCTAGTAGTACAACTCTTTTGACTCTCTTATTACTGAAGAAGAAGTTCTTTAAACTATATCAAAACTTTCAAATAGAAAAGCCTGTAGTCCTATAGGCATTAGATATGAAATGCTTAAACATGCAGATATTATCTGTATTAAAGCTATTACTGCTTTACTTAATTGCTGTCTTACTTCAAATCAGATTTCTAAGCAATAGAAACATAGTAGAATATATCCTACTTTTAAACATAACATATTTAATAGTGACTTAAATCTTACTTGCCCTATAAGTCTTATTGAATACATTTAAAAAGTGTATACAAAAATTCTTACTACTAGAATTAGTACTGTGTTTTCACAGCATTCCATCCTATTACTATATAATTACATAGTTTTACCTAACAACAGCATATCTATATTTAATAATCTCATTGAAGATGCATCATATAATTAAAAATCAATCTAGCTTATGTTTTAAGATATAAGCAAAGCATATGACTCTGTTAATCTAATTCTACTTCAAAAGTCTTTTCAACACCTTGTCTTGCCTAACTTTATTACTAATGACATCATTAATATACTTACTGATTGATACAACCAAGTTATTACAAATCTTGGTCTTATCTCATTATACCTAGTACTTAATAGAATTGATCAAAGTGAAACTATTACTTCACTTTTATGAAGGATTTATTATGACCCACTCATTACCTATATTTATAACAACTTTAAAGATTATACTATACAAGTTTTCTGGTCTACTAACCTTAAACACAAAACATACAACAAATCCAACTCACATTGTTCAGTTCTTGCTTATATAAATAACACTCTATAGGTTGCATCCTTATAACAAGAGCTATTGCAAATCCTATCAACAGCTGAATCTTTCTTTAATATGGCCAATATTTAAATCAACCCTTCCAAGTCCTTAATAACAACTAACAATATCTCAACTAACTATACTTCTATTATATACAATAATTATTTTCTTAACCTACATCTATTAAATAAACTATTTAAATTTCTTGGATGCTGGTTTACATTTAACAACAAACAAATTAAACAAACTAAACTTATCATTACAGAGTTATTACACCTTATCAAAATTACAAGCACTAAACAAATTACTGACACACATGCATAATATATAATTAATATTATCATTATTTTTACAATTGAGTATTGTCTTTACAATGTTGTTCTTAGTCAAAACACATGCAACAAAATTCTTACAAATCATATTGAACTTGTCAAAAATAAGGCTAAACTCAATCATACAATCTTAACAAGTACACTACTCCATCCTTAACTTTATAATATTCATAACATATAGGATATTTAACTACAATACTATATTAAAACTTTACTAAAGACTCAATTTATCTAACCTTTTGGGAATAAATTCTTACATTAGACTCTAACAACTTCAAAATAATTTATAGTCACTTACTAGTATTCTAATACATAATAATCCTATTATTGATAGTCCCAACAAACACACAGTTAATTTTAAGATTATTTAACTTTTTAAACACTTTGGTGTAATGTTTACATCTAATCTACTATACAATATTTCATATACTATTCAAAAGGGCTCTACCTTACTTGAATCACTACTGTCTTCACATTCTAAATATATAATATTTAAGAAACAACTCAGACATCATGGCATTTTATATTTAGACCAACTTACCACATTTGACAACTTATATATTTTAGACTGAAAATATATTTCACCACATATAAACAAAATTTCTAAAGGCAAACAACCCTTCTGATTCACCTATTTGGAGGACCAAGTTACAAGTCATTCTTATAATTGTACTCTTTATCAACATTTACACTTACTCAATACAAACTATTATAGTTATACAACTAGACATTTTTCTTCACAGAAAAAACCATGGCTTATTACAGTTCTTGATGATGAAATTATTATTGGCAAAGCTAGAAGACAGTTCTTACCATCTGGAACTGTTCTTATAACTCATTAACAATATCACATAGAACCACAATTTATTCGCCTCTATCTTCTCTTACCTATTTAATCAAATGCATGTTTAGACTATTATTTTAATTCTCATACAATAGCTAATAAATGCATAATTATTATTCCTATTAATGTTTCAATCAAATTTTATGATCAAGTTAATACATACAACAAAACTTTTAACTTTAATGCCAACTATCTTGACCTTATATATTCTATTAGAATTAGACATTCTATTCAAACTCCAAATACTTTTAACATTACCATTATAATATACTCAATTCCAAATATCTTTGAATACAGTTTACTTATAAACAATCTTTAGCAAATTGCTAACTATAATTCCAACTCATTAGAACTTTACTTTTATACAAATGGCTCAGTCATAAACTTGGGTACCTCACAATAGGCTCAAGTTTCAAATGACTCTATACTCATATCTTTCAAGTTCAAACTAAATATTGGTCTTGCTTATTCAAGTCTGAGCTTATTGTTATTCTATTAGCTCTCATTACTGCTCCTAAAAACTGTACTATAAACATATATACAGACTCACAATCTGTAATTTCTAAATACAACAGTCTTTCAAACTTAACAACAATCATATCATATACTCATACATTATACTTCTCACTATAGAACATACTTATCAACTTTATTAAATCATATAACATTAATATTATCTTTCACAAAGTTACTACTCATCAAAATAATAAATATAACAATCTTGCTGACCAACTAGTACATAACTATTACAACCTGCTATACCTCATTTTTACACCTTATAATACTTACAACTTAGCTTATATTCTAACTTTTGAGAATTTTCCTTTAGAGTTATCTACTCATTGCAGCATCATACAATATGTTATACACATATATATACACTTTGGATAACACAAAACTACTTTTAAAAGTAGCATAAAATCCTTAACCAAGTTAATTGGCAAGCCACTTGGCTCTACATTAACAATAATCAAAAAATCTCTAACTTTTCTCACAGCTTTTAGTCTTCTACTCTTAAATTCTTTAGAATTAAAATCCTATTAGATGAACTTCCTACTCTATATATTCTATATAAACACTATCCTTCATACTCACCTATTTGTCACCAATGTTACCAAACTAGTTCACATTTTCACTGAACAACTTGTCCATCCAACCAACTATTATTTAACCTTATTAATATCTCATTACAATATACTCTCAACTCAAATATACTTAATTCTATATCTAATAATATAACCAACTTATACCACCAAATCAAACTACTTTACAGCATAACTATTCATAATAAATCTGATGTACTATCAATTTTCAACTCTAACAGACTTAATACCAAATGAACTCATTAACACTATTGTAAATTTGTCTTCCAAAAAAGTAGCTACTACACTTTTTATAAAGTTTTTACTTCATCTTAACTAACAAATCTATTACAAAATCTGGATCTCATACTATATTTCAAGATCTACAGCCCAACTTCCAAATTATATTCCTTTATTAAATTCTGTTCTTTCTGTATTACACATTCCTTCTTTTAATTTAATTAGTTCAAAAATTAATTCCTGATATATCTAATAGATCAAATATTAAACTAATCTCCTACATATTATTACTAATACTTAAATCTAGATGAGCCTTAGTCACTCTGGTTGGTTTAGGTCACAGATAAATTAGTTTGAACTTCTATTCTTTCTATAATATTTTAAAAATAGATTAATACTTTATATAAAATCTTAATTAAATATTCAATAAAGATAGAGGCATGGCCTTACCATTAATATTTAAAAAAAAAAATAAAATAACTATCAAAATGATAATAAAAGTAAAGATGATAAAATATCTGATAATTTAAATAATATTATTAACAACAATTTAATCAATAGTGTAAGTAAACTTAGATCTTTCAAAGAGTTGCATATTAATAATATACCAGTTACTAAAAAAGAATTTATTCTAATTTTTATTCAAAAGGTAGTAAAAAAATCTAATTAAACATCCAATAATCAAGTATTCTCAGATAAAAATAATAACATATCAGAAAATTACTTTATATAATCTTATATTATCTGTGTATCTTATAGTAATAAACCTTTAAATAAATATGAAGATTCATCTCTTTTTTCTATTAAATTTCTAGTTCTATATCTATATGGAGTTGGGGGCCATGAAGGCAGATTAATACATATGTTATGCTAATCATTTAATACATTATTATGATCCTAAATTCAGAAAATATAAATTATTTTCTTTTGTTCTTTTTAACATATTACAATAAAGAGAAGTGTCTGCACAATCCTATAATTTAACTTGAAACAAAAATTTTAAATGATCAGCTAATCAAATTTCTATATTCAAACTGCAAGATATAAAACAAGTTATTGAGCAGAAACAAAAAAATAATCTATATCTAATCCTACAATTCTCAAATTGTTCAGAAATATTAATACTGCTAGATCTAAGCTAATGGCTTCTTGCCAATCATATGCTTGTATGTGCAATGATATCCATATTGTAATTATATATAATAGTGCTTCTTCACTGTTTATTACAATAAACTCAGCTAATCTTTATAGTTCTATTATTATAATATATGCTGAAAATAAAATAGATCTTGAAAAACATATTTAAAAATTTTTAAAAAGCTACTAAAAGATCTAAACTAGCACATTTTGATCCTTCAACTGTTTCAAAATATTTTGATGTAATTATCTAGGTAATTATAAAGCCTTAATTCATTATAAGTAGTAGTATATTTAATACTAAAAAAAAATAATATTATTTAATTTATATAGGCAATTATAAATACCTTAATTAGTTATAATAAAATAAATAGAAGTATATTTAGTTCTATAAAAAACTACTATTATGTTGTTGAATATTAAGATTAGGATACTTCTTATTGTTATATGCTTATATGGCTACACAGTGCTCCTAATCCAATTATATTATGTTATAAGATTAAAGAAGATGAGAAATTTTGTTAGCATTTACTATTCTATATTAGCAGTATTATTTGAGAAGATATTAGTCATCTTCTCAAAAAAGATGAAGTGCTGACTGATGAAATGCTTAAAGTTGAATATACAACACCAAAAACAATTCTTAAAAAAAGATTGCATCCATCTTTTATGTCTATACCAGATCTCAAATCTTCTAATTTTGAAGATAAATTATATTAGAACTTACTTGTAATCACTAAATATATGCTTTTTTATAACTGCAATTGAAGTTGCAAAAAATATAATTGTGGCTTACAAAAATACTGTAGGTTCAATTTCTCATGAAAGCTAGTAGACCCTTCTGAAATTATCTTTTTTGATTAAGATATTATTGCTACTTAGTATGTTAACATTTTTATAAATAACTATAATCTATATGTAACTGCTACTTATAAAAAAAACAATGATATTAAATTTATTACAACTTATAAGTTAATACTAACATATATTTATTATATTACTAACTATATTACTAAGTTAGATCTTAGTATGCATAGTTCTTTTTTAATATGCATTTCTATTTTACAAACATTTATGGCACAAGCATCAAATGAGTTCTCTATTGATCTTATAAATAAATTGCATAAACTTGTTACAAAATATCTTAACAAGATAATTGGTCAAACAGAACTTACAAGCCTACAAGTTTTTGTCTATTTTTTAAATATTTCTAATCATTATACTCTAAACATATTTGTATTAATACATCTTCAGTTGTTTGTGACTTATCTTAAAAGAGAATATGAAAAATATTATCAAAACTTATCCCAGAACTTATATGATTCTGATGATAATTTAGATACTGATGATTAAAATATAATAGATAAGTCATTTATTATCACATCCTTTAATAATAAACTAAATGCAATAAATCTTCATGTTGATTACCAATTTCAAGGCTTATTACTATGCAATATTTGCTTTTATGATTATGTAACTTGTATTCAAAAAGTCTCTATAAATTCATATGAACTTATTATGCTGTCAGGTCAATATTTAAGAAAAAAAAATAATAGGTTTTTTTTTCAAAAAAGTGAATTAAATTCTGATTTTATTTATGAATCTAATAATATATATTCTCAAAGTCAAACTTATATTCAAGTATGTAGAAGAAAAAGGACTGAAAGAGTAGTTGTTTTGTGTAATAAGAAAGTATCTAAAAAGGGAAATATAGAAAACACTAAATATTATAGATTAAATATTCTTATACTGTTTAAACTGTAGACAACTATTTATAATCTTTTAGAAGATTATAGCATATGGTCTAAAGCATGTTAAGTTTTTTTGACTAACTCCAATATATTATTTCACTTAAAATCTATAATTTCAAATATAGATTTATTGTATAAGTGTTTATAAGAAACAATGCTAGAATATAAGCTACATAAAAGTGCAAAGAATGATTCACTTTTTGTGAAAGCTTGTTATATTAATTATTTAGTTCCTAGATATAATGCAGATAGTTTGGATAACCTTTTTGATAATGATAATAATTTAAATACTTCAGAAAGTATAACTATATTTGATCTTGCTACTATTATTTGATCTGGTTTAAAAGATATCAAAATAGTTGATACTATTATGAATATTTTGTAAATTAAAAAAAGATTCTCTATAAAATACTATATAAACTTAAATAAGTTAAGTAATACTAATAATTTTATCATAAAAAACATATATCAAAGTAATGTATTTGATAATAAATTTTTAAAGATCTGGCAAAATACAATTATTTTTTAAAAAACTTTACAATCTAACAATACCTCTAATAATAATTTATCACTAAATCCTAAATCTCATAATCAACCTATTTCCTTGCATTTTCATATTACTAAAAAAAACATTAATTTTTTAAAATATTTTGCATCTGGTTTAAATGAAGAGCAAAAAAAAGTTTATCTTGTATGTGACCATTGTTGAAGAAATCAAAAGACTTGCAAACTTAAACCATCATAGCTGTAACTTTATTTTGAAGATGTAAAAAAAATTAGTAAATTCAGAGTTATCAAAACAATTGT
The DNA here is from genome assembly GCA_910591915.1 of Cetraspora pellucida. Classification (NCBI taxonomy): domain Eukaryota; kingdom Fungi; phylum Glomeromycota; class Glomeromycetes; order Diversisporales; family Gigasporaceae; genus Cetraspora; species Cetraspora pellucida. The sequence continues at coordinate 35,948 of CAJVQA010000183.1, forward strand.
TTCTTATTTTGAGTACATGTTTTAATTTTATACCCTTTTAATATTAGCATCTACTGGAATTGCTGCTGCTAATGTTTATAAAAGTGCTATTTATTTTGCTTATAGGTTTTGTTTTAATGAAAATGACAAAAAATCAGATATTTTAGAAGATGAATCTTTATAACAATTTTAAGAATTATAGTTTAACATAGAATTTGTTATCTTGAATGAAGTTTCTATGATTGGTAAAAATTTTATAGCTTAATTTTATGCTATTTTAAAAAAATTAAAGATGACAGATGATTCCAGTCTCTTTGCAAAAATAAACATTATGTTTGTTAATAATTTTATGCAACTACCACTAGTCTTAAACCTAGCTTTATATATGCCAGATAACATTACTCTAATTTCTTCTAATAATTTCTATCTTACTTCTAATATCCAAAATTTTATCCAAAGAACAAAAAACAAATATAATATTAACTCTTCATTGATTGGTACACACTCTGTTACTAATACTACAGAAAGAAGTCTTTGGTTAAACATTATACAACTGCAACAGATAAACAGTGAGTTTGTTATTACAACTAATCAGATGTCATGTAACATTATGAATTTGTAATAATAAGGTTTCAAGACATGGATTAGATTTGGCAAATGTTTTATTTATTTCTCTATCTAGTTTTTGTGTTTATTAATAACTTAACTAACTATCATTATCTACTATTAAAGTAACTTTTGATCTCTCTTCCTCTAATTGGAAGTGCCAAAAGATAAGTATTACTTTATTAAAATTATGCTTTTTATATATTTTGATTGTTACTAATAAATTTTATTTATTTTTCAGGTTCTATTCTTATTTTCCTACCATTTTGTCATTATATAATCATACTACTGCAGGTTTCACCTAAACTGAGTAAATAGTGGAATCTGTTGGTTTTACTTTTAATTTATTTTATTATAACTATACTAACCTACCCTTTTAGTACCTGGATCCTACCACTCTGAAACACCATATTTATGACCCTATGCCATTTCTGTTTTGGTCATATTCATATTGCTGAGATTGTTTGAACATTGGGGCATGATTATGCATGTTTCACCATTATAAGGTCAATTATGCATAATCAATTCTGGGTCCTAATCAGTGCTTGTGCAACATATTATAACACACAAGCCATCACAAATTTTTTACCTGTAACAATACTATAATTTTAAAAGAACCAATGCATCAAATAGATGATCCTTTTTATGCTAATATTCTAAAAAGTATGCATAAAAGAAATCTTACAGAAGTTCATAAATCTACTCTGTGATCAAAAATTTTTGATGATAATTGAGTTAATTCAATAGATGCTACCTTTCTTGTAACAAGGAATGATCTTTATGTTCAAATTAATTTTGAAGCAACAAGAGAATATGCTTATTATAATAATCAACCACTTATTTATTCTTGTACACAAGATTCTTACAATCATAACATTCTTACTGAAAATAATTCTCTTAGATTTCTAGCAACATCTGACACAAAAGATAATGCAGTCTGTGGCATTCTGCCCTTATTCATAAATATGAAAGTTGTTATAACTATAAATATTTGTGCAAATGATAATCTTGCAAATGGTTTTTAAGGAATTCTTTAAGAAATTGTATATGATAAAGATTTAATTGACCCTTTGATTAGTAGTGAAAATGTTATAATTTTAAAAAGTTCACCAAAATATGTTATTATTGAACTAATAGGTAGAAATTCTGGCTCATACCAAGATCTTTAACAAAATCATGCACCTATCTATTCTATTAAATGTCCTTGCATACATACTATTTGGAAATCTGATAGCTCAAAAATTCAAAGATTTCAACGTTTTCAACTGGCCATAACCCCTGCATTCACATTCACTGATTACAAATGCCAAGAAGTACTCTACAAAAAGCAATAATTGATCTAACTGGCAGTAATACAAGTAATGGTCTATACATGATGCTTTCTCTAGTGCAAAGATTGAACGATTTACTAATTCTACAACCATTTGATGAATCTATATTGAATATGAGAATATCACCTGCACTTTATGCTGAATTTGATAGACTCGATGAATGTGCACAGAGAACTGCCCAATTAAAAGAATGACCAAGCACATAAAATATCTTTTCATTATTTTTTTCTACCCTAAAATAGTATTAACAAATTATATTCATCTTCTAAATTAATTCTCTCTTTTACTTCTTTTTTCAAAAATAATCGATTAATAGATTAGTCTGATTTCATGACCAACGTCGTTTAGCATATCCTTAGTCCTAAAATAATCACACACTATTATTATAGTGATCTGCTACATACTAAATCTGACTGAATGTGTACTGATTAACTTTTATAATTTAGCTCAATCCTTAATTTAGTATATTATTCCATTATCAAGACTTTCAAATCATCTACACCAGTAGAATAAATTTCAGCTTTATAAAACCACAAATACATTCTTTTTATATTCTTTAATTCTGATAAATAGCATATAGTTATCAGACACAAAATAACTGTAAACTTTTAATATCTGTGAGCTTGATTAAATTTATTAAGAAATAAAATACGTATTAACATCATTTAAGTAGCTAATCGAGCTGATAATCAACCATTTTGCTGACAAATTAACTTTATAAATTTTAAAAAAATCAACTAGCACAACTCAATAAAACATAATGTAAACCCTAAGCAATATTATTGCTGCTATCCTAGATTAATTAATGACTTGTGCTGCTAAAAGACCCGACTCTAATGGAAGATGTTTATGACAAAAGTGAGGTTTATGCCTAATGTACGATTAAAAGTAGGCATGCTTTTTAATACGATCAGGTTATTTTTATGAGAAACGGTGCAGTTACTAATGTTATTACTTTCATCTTTCTTATATACACAAATTTTAACACTTTCTTACATAATTTGATTATTTATACTATATTTGAATCTCAAAATTAATTATATCCTTTATATGCTCAGCAATTATTTCACTTTACTAAGCTACTCTATGCCATCGATGTTTACATACGCAATAAGCATACTGCCTTAAACTCACGATTACCGATTCCGATCGTTTATAACGTGGGTCACGTGGACACTACACATTTGCTTCTCTTTTCCTTAGAAGTTAAGTTCATATTTACTATGTATTAATTTTTTATTTTCAAAACCTTTTACTAACATGACTAATTGTCTATTACTCTAATATTATAAATCAACCCTTCTTATCAAATACACCGCATACTATTTCCCACATAACATTAGCAAAACTACTTGCGTAAAACTTTAAACCATATCATTTTTAGCTATTTTTAATGGCACTCACCTTTATTGATTTGGCGAAATAACTCCTCAGAAATCATATGCTTACGTCACTTAGCCAAATCGTGTGCATGCTGCCAGGCATCCCTTTATACCAGTCAAATTAATAATAATCTGATACTCAATAAATTCTATATAGCACATCCATGATTGATTAGATTGTTTAAAAAACAACATTTTAATGTGTAAATGCGAACAATTATTGAATAATATATAGATAAATTTGCCTGCAAAAGATTACAATTTAAAAATAACATTTCCAACTAAGTTAAAAAAATAAAAAAACGACCATAGGACAGTCACGATAGCAGGGTAATATTTTGAAATTCATAATAATATAAACTTTTTTGCAACAACTCTAAATAGGTTTTAAATTATAATTTCATGATGATTTTATTTTATTCTAAATTAATAAATTTTAAAATATCCTATAAGCAAATATCTAATACTTATATATGATAGAAATTTATGACCATAATTTTACTTCAGCATTGGCAAACAATTTATATAAATTTCATGGTAATTTATTACTTAACAAGAAATTAAGTCAGTTTGAAATTTTTATATCAATATTAATTAACAAATACAAACATAATAACATTATTACTTGTATATTATAAAAATCCAAAATATCGAAAATGCAGTAATAAGCTAATATAATTTGATTACTTAATTTATGCCTAACTCTAACAACGTATACACTATACATGTTTATTATACCATGTATAAAAAAAATTTAAACTGTGTACGTATCAATATGCGCTATACAGATATGATCTATCAGTTAGTACAAGCCACTAAGCCATAAAAGTTACATTGTATAAACCGTCCAGTTCAACTCAAACTAAAAGTTTAAAAATCTTTAGTTCTTTAACATCCGTGAACAATATCCCAACATTTAAACAGAGTAGACATTAAATCTGTTAATGCAAGTAATAAAACATTATGCTAGTATGAATGCTAAAATTTTTTATTTTAACTCTTATCTTCGTTTAAAAATTCCGTTCCTGGTTTTGCGCGATGGCGTCGCGCAGCTATCTAGTGTTTAATTTGCACAATTTTATTGGCCAAAATCTCGTGTAACCGAAAATTTTTGGTAGTTAGACTCGCATTGCCAACCCTGATCGACCAATCAGGATGCAGGAACAGGTGTAACGTTTTATTTTATTTTTTTTATATTAATGGTGAGGACGTTTTTTTAAAATCAATAAAAACGAATATTTAGAACTTTCTTTTGAATCTTAAATTTGAGTTACTAAGAAACCAATTACGTTAGCGAAATTCAAGTTTACAGAGTTAGTGTTGTTTGTTTAATTTACAAACCTGGCGTTTCACTGGCATATAATTCCTAGGAGATACATTCTGCCGTAGGTTTTGTCTGAGGGAATGATTAAAGA
>CAJVQA010000184.1:0-40609 GCA_910591915.1 Cetraspora pellucida
CACTTTATTTGTACTAGTACAAATAGTAGAAATGTATGTATTACACATATGTTACTATTTTATAAATTACTTAATAAAAATATAAGCAAGACTTCACCTTAAAAAAAAAAAAAAAAGATTATAGAAGGTCAGTATAGAGCACTAGTTAGTCCAGAAGCAGTATTTTTAGGTTTTTAGTATTTCAAGGCATATATATAGTCATGTTTGTATTACTGTATTGTTTCTGATCTACATCATCAACAAACCCATTTAGGAAGTAAATACTGCTGACTGTTTTGGTAGTTTTACATGTTGATTTTTAGAAGAGGATATGTTATTCTTAATTTTGTTAAAGAAAGTAACATTTATTAGATGATTTTTTAGAGAGAAGAGGGGTAAAAAAAATTAAAATTTAATATAAAGAACCTGATCAAGTATATATTAAAAAAGAGAGAGGAGGGTACCTCTCTAATAAAAAAAAATTAGGTGATAAATGACATGACCCTAACTGTCCTAAATTATCTTTTTTATTAAGTTTTGCTAAAAAACCTTCTACTTATTTCATTATTAATTCCTGTTGCAATGTTTTGCAACTGTCTAGATTTTTGTATTCTATTATATAATTCTCTAATGTTCTTAACAAGTCACTTTTTTGTTTTATCAGACATATTATTGATTAGTACTTTGTTTATTTCTTTTTCTGACATTTTTATTAATTATAACATATAACTTAACTTTGGTATTATTACTATATTGTTTATATATATTATTTGGCTCATTGTTATCTTTTTATACTTAAGGTCTTTTATTGTTTGGCTTACTATTCCTTTTACTTTTTCTTAATTAGAACTTTTCATATTCTGTTATTTAACCAAATTTTTAAGTAACAAACTATTTTGTTTTTTGGTTCTTCTATTATTTTACTTTTTCCAAATATTATTTTTCTTTCTTCTTTCTTAACTTTTTCATTCATTATTATCAACTTAGATTTAGTTTTATTTATTTTTATATTATTTATTTTAAAGAATTCTTCTACTACTTTTAGTTTTTTTTGTTTTTTTTTTAAGGCCATACTTGTAGTGATACTTTATTGACTTTATATCGAGTTAGTTATTACAACTATTTTTACAAAGATAAGAGTACAGCTAGTCATGTATACAACTTTTAGTTGCCTATTTAAGCAGTCTGTCCTAAGGTTCTATACTAGATGCTGTATTTATAACTTATTAGAAGATTATTTATTTAAACCTTCTGATCATCTGCTCTGTTATATTAGAATTTTCAACTTATTCCTCATATATACCTAACCAGTATACCATTTAAGCAGTATGGTTACCTACCCTTTTTGTACTAGTTCCTAGGCTATTATACATTTCAAAGTACATTATTTGCCAGTAAAGTACAGGAGGCCTCTCATTGTTAACTATCTATCTACTTTTAGAATACTAATATGAGCCATCCTTACAAAGTTTACCCAGACCCTGGTACTGACTTCATAGCATATTTTTAGTACTTTTAGTATATTCTTATTTTGAACTCAAACTCCCAATTCAGATAGCCTAAAAGGACTATGACCTGTTCTTGGTATATTAAGACCAGCCTAATATCCTTTTCCTCTGGTTTAAAATCTGACAGCCTAATTAGTAGTACCTCTTACTCAAGATTCTTGTCTGCCTGAATCCTTCCCATTAATATCCATTTTCTAGGTTTATTCTTTACAGTAGTATTGTCAAAGATCCATGTTACCTCTCTGCTTAGAATTTCCAAATAGGCTCTGGCTTCTCAGTTCTAAAGATTTACATGGCCTGAGAACTTATTTTAGATTTGCACCACCCAATACCAGTTTGTATTCCTCTGTATAATAGGTTATACAGATGTCTTAGACCTACCAGTCATGCTAGTGCGATCATAGTTACAGGTATCCTATCTCAACTAATTAACAGAATGCTATTATCATAATACCATCTATATATTATATAGGTGATTATTCAAATTTCACTGTTGGTGGGTTTTGAACTCACAACCTATTACTTGAGGGTATGACAACTTATTCACTTTACTAAGTCACTACATCTTTCTTTTAATATTTTTAATAGCTATTTTTTGTTGTTTATGATTTATGTTATATTATCTGTATATGCAATTGCTGCTTAATAATAGCTTGTGATATTGTAATATATTTTTTTTTTGATCTTTTGCTTTATTGTATAACCTAATCTTTTATTTTTCTATATTCTTTTTAGTAATAGGTCATAAAAGAGGCATCATATTAGTGATAATATTACTTTATCTTAGTTTATTCTATCTTCTGCTATTATTTCTTCTATTAGGCTGTAGGCTGTAATTATCTTAAACTGTCTTTTATAAAAAAGATTTAAAACAAAAGTATCTATAATTCTTTGTTTTTTTCTTTTGCCTCTTCTATTATCATATTTAAAACATGTACTGACTGTTCTGTTGAGTTTTCTGAAAGGCTTATATAGTTTAGTTTCTTAAATAAAACTTTGTAATTATTAAATAACTGATTCTAGTATTTTAAAATAGTTAATTGATATTCTGTATATAAGTATATACAATATACTTAAAAAGTATTTTGTCTATTTTCTACTATTTTGAAAATAATAATAATTTAATTTAAAAAAATATTAAATAAAAGTTACAATAAAATTTTTTATTTCAAATTTTAAATGAAAATATCTTAATAAACATTTATTTTTATTTCAATTTTATGTTATTGTATGATATAATAAAATAAAAAAAATATTGTATTAATTTTGAATAAATAATTATTAAGTTATCTTTACTTAAAACTTTAAAAAAATCTTATCTATAAAAATCAAACTTTGTGTAAAAATATCCTAACAAATATTTTAATAAATTTTTATTTTATTTTATATTAATGTATAAATAATAAAATACATATTTTTTATCAAAATATCTTTACTCAAAGTTCAAAACAAAATTTATAATTTTTTTAACATGACTAGGATATTATTGAATTTTTTTAATGCTAATACTTTGTTATAATATCTAACACTAGCATTAGTACTAGTAACAGACTTGTTATAGTTTTTAAGTTATGAAAACTAAAAAATTAATGTAATGATTATATATATTTTTATATAACTTTAACAATAAATTAGAAATTATGTTAAAACAATTATTAATTATGATACATAAAGTAATTTAATTTTCAAATAATAACTTCTAAAGAGATTATTTGTTTTTCTAAAAAACTTATTCTATTATTTTTATATTCATCTTATAACTCTAATCTGTACTTCTAAGGAATAGCAAATTAAATAAATTGTTGATTTTATAAGAACATTGCCGACTTATCCTGGTTTCCTCTTATTATACTTAAAAATAGCTTAAATAATCATGTTCAATGCATTAAGTAAAAATGTTTAGCGCTTATTCTAACCTTAACTCTAAATATAATTCTAATCCTAACCCTAATCCTAATTCTAACTTTATTTTAATATTAATTCTAGTTTAAAATTTGAATAAAGTTGCGTTAATGTCGCCCTCATAGTATTTTACAATGGAGGTAAAAAGAATTTTTTTTGAATAAAAATTTATAATAAACTATGGGGGATCAAATTTATAATTTTAACCCCAGGTTAAAATTAGTTAAATTCATTTTATAATATATATATATATATTTATTAAAACAAATAAATCCTAACCTATATACAGAAAATAATGCTAATTGACAATATACAATTATGAATGTTTTATGAAGAATCCCTGATTCGACAAGAATAAAGGTAGGAATAATCACATTACCTACTTAAAACATGTTATATCTAGGTTAAAAAACAGGTAGTAATATACTATGTACAATGTAAAATTAATTAATATATTATAAAAACTAATAAAATAATTTTCAGTACCATAGATCAAATCAAACGAAATGATAAATATGAATTGATGATATAAGGATGGAAACGTTTCATTCCTTGATACGCAGGATGGACGTAAGATAGACGAAAGATGGGATGGAGGTTAACAATTGAAGAGAATCATCGGAGCAAAAAAAAAGATAAATAATTTAATAATACCTTCTTAATACCTGCACTAACAGGCACATCGTAAAATTTTAACCGGTCATCAAAATATTTTTCAAGTCCCGATGCACATTTAACATAAACAGTACCCTCCGAATTGTAAACTCGACAATTATGAAAGATAATCCGTACGTCATGTGCGAACTCTTCAATAGATTTATAACAGTTATTTTCTACTTTAGATTCTATTTTAGAAAGATCTAAAGAGATTTACAATATTTAATAATTATTAACCAAAACACATTAACAAGAAATAACCAATCCATTACGATATGAATTATTAAGATACCCATTGGATTCTTGATAACTTTGTAATAATCAGGAACTTCATCCCCATTAACTGGAGTTCGAAATGGCCATGACCTTGGATGCTTTTTTAATTCTGAAGTAATGTTTATCATAATATTGCGAATAGATTTTTTATTTCCACGCGCACTGAAAACAAAGTTGATTAATTAAACTATCGAATAGAACTCGATGCAAAAAAAGGAAGAAAGGTCTCACAGAGCCTCCATTGCTGGTGTCCATCCTGATTCTTCTACAGAATTTTGAGAAGAACATGTCAATAAGGTACCTAAAATTAAACAGTAATTGAAATACTTACTTATCCCTGGAATCGACATTGGATCGAGAGGTTGTTTATTAGTTTTAAAGTATTTCAAACCCGGATATACAAGTGTATTTTTTTTCTGTTCATCTATTTTAATTCGAATAGCCTATGATAGGTAGAAACACATAAGAAACTGAAATAGCAAGAAAAACAGAAATAATATAATAAACAATACCAGTTTTTGTTTAGCAAGAATCTTGTGGAGTTGAAGGTATTGTACTTTATCGATCATCGTACACTATATTATAATCGCAATGAAATAAGAAATAAGAAAAAAACATTAATATTAATGATATGACCAATAAATATTAATAAATGAGCCAATGATATAAATACCTGCATAATCGTGGCTTCATCATAATCCTTAATGAAACCCATCCATAAATTTCTCTCTAATGTAATATCGGTTGTGAAACCCTAACATACAAAATACCTATTGAAATAAGTGTAAAAAAAAAAAAAAAAAAAATTTAATGTAGAAACAATATTACTCACATTTTTCTTAAAGAAACCCATGGCGTGATTGTCAGCATAGGTCATCAGATATTTTATACCTTTATTTTCTTTAAGGTGATCCTTTAAATGATTCATAAGATGAGAACCATATCCCTACATTTAACATAGTTAAAACGAAATTAATAATGATAAACAAAAATTACTAAGGCAAATTAAAATGCAGAATAAAATAAAATAAATAAAGTATTAAAATATACCTTGGCTTGCTCTGTTGAACTAACTACACAAAAAACAATTTCAGCCAATTTATTCTTTGGGAACAACCTATAGGTAATCCCACCAACAACACGACTATTGTCTTTGACAATTGACAAGGAATAATGTTGCCTAATTGTTTTTACTAAATCAATAAAAATACATACATTACTGTAATACTAATTCATAAAATAAATAGAAAATATACGACTTACTTATCATATACAAGACGAGTAATATACTCCGGAGGCATATTAGGCAACTGAATTTTAATCAGATTTTTTAGACCAGTCAACAGTCTAAGATTTTCAATAGCACCGTCATTTGTTAAAATTTTCATAGCTATAACACCTTCACGTTCCTCGATCATAGCCGATTTGTCAGCAACGGTAATCTCAAGATTGATCATTTTACGCCCATTAGGACTAGAATCAGTATCGTCAGTAAACTTTCGTTTGGTTGGATTGTTAGAAGATGTTTCGCATATTGAAATGAGTTGCCTTATCATTGTTATAATTGCGAATAAACAAATTAATTTAAAAACAGACACTTATATGAGTAAAACATTAAGGAGTAAAACATTATTTATAAGATTCTCTATACCGTTTCAGATTCTTCACTTCTTGATCTTCGTATTCAAAATCGAGAAGTTTATTTTTTGACTCCAAAATTTTATCGATCCTCATGGCTATTTCGAGGCGTTGCTGTAATTCCTCTGGTGACGAATTATTGTTGCCGTGCCAGCTAACACGGTGGCCACACTCACATAAATCCGCACGTCCAGTATTGTTGATCTTTGGTTTCCAACCAAGACAACTACACTTATTGTGCACATTACCTGACTGAACGTCAGCCGTGCATGGAATGTTTCGACCAATTTTCAACAATTTCTCATGAAGGGTGAGAGATTGTATAGGTTTCGATGCAGGTGGATACGACGACGCCATCGCATAACTTTGATAAATAGAAATGTTTACTCTTTAAATTACATAAAATAAAATATGGTATTGCTTTCTAAATTACCTGTAGTTTAAAAATAACTTTGTGCTACCACTACTAATGTACTGGATCAACCATTATTAGGTTTATTAGGTCCAATCAAAAAATTGAGATTTCCGACGATTAGGGTCTTAATAATGTTGGTGATCTTGAAAATTTGCGTCTACGAGTTTATAGTTTTCGGAGTTTCGGATGAATCCTATTTTTTGTATTTAGAGAGTATACGTAACAATAATCCCTCTAGCAAATCATTTACATACATAATCGGTGCTTAAACTTATAATTGTTGATTTTATTTCCATCACGAAACAATAAATATAGTATAACGTAGATTGTATTTGCTGAATGTATTTCACTCAGAAACCAAATAATACTCGGGATTCTATACTTATTGATCCCTTTTATCGACACGATAAATTTTTTATATATTCTTATTAGAATACTATCCGAATATTTTACATTCCTCTATGCGGAATAGACTCGAGACAACTTAGAGTTAGCATAATTATCAAAATTCATTAATATTTGATCTGATAAATCATTTGATCGTTACGTATCGTGAGAAGGGAAAAACCTGCTTTAAGTGTGGCTTATTTGATTCCACACCTTGAGGCTGGCAAGCGTACGTATGTACGCACGTATTTTAATTTATTTATTATCATCAGTTATTAAAAAAAAGAAATAACCAGTATATCCTAATGAATAAATTTCACACTATATCAATCTAATATCAGAAACGTAACTATTACGTTTATCTAACGCTAAATCAGTTATATAACGATAACGATATAGATAATAATGTTTGATCAACATCTTATCATTATAATATGACTTTTCGTAGCCAGGTTGAATATCTTGAGGGCTCAGAGTCAAGAACCGACTTTTTCGAAAGAACTATTATTTCTCTTGAGCAAAGAACACAAGCTGCTGTGCAAGTCTATGTAAAAACAGAGCCTGAGGAAATGGATATTGAACAGTTTAACGGTTCTTTTAACCTAATGTCTTCAAATGTAAATCTTGAACATAGGAAATCTTCTACTATGATTTCGCGTTCACCAACTGTTATTATGGAACCACAAAACAGTGCAAGCAATAACGACTTTAGTAAATTAGCTCAGGATGCCGATTTCTCGTGGTAATTTTCAATCAAAAAAAAAAAAAAACCGCCCAATTATATCCAACTATATCGTAATAAATAATTGCTTATTGATGGTCCTAAATCACAACATACATTGGATCTGAATTAGTCCAATATGCTTGGATATTATAAAAGAGGCGTTCGTTGGGCGTTGTGGCCATTCTTTTTGGTAAGTATCATATAATTCTACCTTCATGTTATTATAATAACAGACTTCTCTTTAATACAAATTCTATCTAGTTATTTATGTATCGTCGGCCATCTCGATATAAGGAGCGATTGTCCAATGTGTGGTAGTCATTTAACCAAAGATCAAATATATCCAAATTTTTCGTGTCAGTTATCATGTGTTTTGTGTATTTTCACTTCCTAAAATGTATAGTAAAAAATTAAGCTTACTTTTAATTTATGTATCAGTGAACAAAATTTTAGAGAAATCACCTACAATTATTGCAAATAAGGAAAGTTCATCACCTAGCTCACCCGCAAGGCAATTGAAAGAACAAATACTCAATGATGACTTGACTGTTGAAGGTTATATTCTTATTATAATGAACTTATGATTAAATTATTCCATAATTTTTAATCATTATTATTTCATATATTAATTAGATATTGATACAATGGTGGTTACACTTTTGGCCAAAAAAAAAAGATTTGAGACATTAGATAGGGAAGATGAATTAGATATTTTATATGATTTTTTGTCAAGAATGAAGACAAGGAAACAAGATGTAATAATAAATATCATTTAAAACTTGCAAAATTTTAATTTATTATTTATAGTTAGTTTATTATTCTTTATGTTTTATAAGCAACTTTCGCAAATCTCTAAAGAAATTGAATGCTTGAATGATGATTTGGCTGCGACGCAACATGATATGGATTGTTTCACTCAACATCAAAAAAGTAGCAGGATTGAAGGACAAATTTCGGAAGAATTCAACAATAATCATTCTCAAACTGCATCATCTAGTAATGACAAAGAATCTGATTTTGTTGATTGTATATTACAACCTAAAGAACAGCATCAAACTACGAAAAAGAGAAAGCATACAGTATGTCATCTGACGTTTGTGGAATCTTATAAGTAATGGTAAAAGCCTAGCATCTTTTTTCATGATTTATAGGAAGTGGATAGTTCATTCACAGCAAATATATCAAATCTAAGAAGAAGGTAGATATTTGTCATTCCTTTGTAAAAGATAATGAGTTAATTATATTTATCAATCATTATTTTTAAAAATTGTAGTGAAACAAGTTTGTCATTGCAAACTTTTGAAGATACTCACGATTTAAGGCTACAGAATAAGAAACAGAGAATGTTGAAGCATATCGAAGATCTAGAGCAATGTTATTTCTCTAGCAGATTGAAAACTTGTGAGTACTTATTGTGTCTTATATATATATATATAAAGATATTAATCAGGTTATTTTAATTAAATTTAGCAATTTCACACAAAAGTCTATCGAATTTCACATCAACACTCAGTGCATTTACAAGATATTCTAATTTTCGATTAATAAACGTATTGAGATACGGAGATATATTTAATACTTCTTCAATTGTCTCCACTATCGAATTTGATCGAGATGATGAATATTTTGCTACTGCTGGAGTGACTAAAAAAATAAAAATATTTGAATTTGGAAATATCGAACGTAGCTGTTACAATGATGCTTTGGGTGGACATTCATCAAGTAGTATTAGAGATAGCACTAGCGGTTCAAGAAAAGTGATGGACTCTTTTCTTCATTATCCAATCAGGGAGATGACTTCTAATAGTAAAATAAGGTAAAACTTGATTAATTGGTAGATCGTTTAAACACTCGGATTTGTACATTTTATCAATTTGGTGCCAAATTTATTGTTTTAAATAGCTGTTTGTCTTGGAATAATTACATCAAATCTCATATCGCTAGTGCTGATTATGATGGAATCGTTTCATTGTGGGATGTTCTTACTGGAAACCTGATAATGACCTTTGATGAACATGAAAAACGTGCATGGAGTGTTGACTTTGGAAAAATGGATCCCACAAAACTAGCTAGTGGCAGTGATGATGCTAAAGGTTTGATAATTGTCATGTCTAGTAAAATTTCCCTCTTTTAATGGTATTATTGAAATACAAATATTACACAAACTTTTTCAGTCAAAATTTGGTCTACAACACAAAAAAATTCTATATGCACGCTAGAAAGTCAAGCTAATGTATGCTGTGTAAAATTCAATCCTGAAAGTCCGCATCAAGTGGCGTTTGGTAGCGCCGGTACGCTTTTAATTACTCATCAAAATGAAAAAAGTTTTTAGATATTTTTTAAACATTTATATTCGTTCCCACTTGACAGATCACCACATACATTATTATGATCTTCGTTATAATCGCCAGCCCATTTTCATCTATAGGGGACATCGTAAAGCCGTGTCTTATGTAAAATTTATTGCCAGAAATGAATTAATTTCGGCGTAAGGACTCTTTTAATATTATTCATCAAACTTTTATACTTTTATACTTTTATTCTAGTATATATGTAAATGATCTTTTTTTATTTTCGTAAATAGTTCAACCGATAGCACACTTAAACTATGGGACATTGAATCTCAAATCTGTGCACGAACATATACTGGCCATACGAACGAAAAAAATTTCGTTGGTCTAAGTGTCTCCTCAGATTGGATTGGTTGTGGTAGTGAAGATAATTGTATCTACGCTTATTATAAAACATTATGCAGGCCGGCCATCAAATACAAATTTGGAAACATCAATGCTGTTACGGTCTGTGGGGGTTTTTTCTTCATCACTTTTAATCAATTATATTCACTGCAAAATTGTATTAACTGTATGTTTCGTTTACTTCTTTTTGTTGTAGGGTGAAGAGACTTTCGATACTGATCCTTCGCTCTTTGTAAGTTCTGTTTGTTGGAAAAAAAGCTCTAGCACCCTACTGGCCGCTAACAGTCAAGGAACCATTAAAGTATTAGAATTAGAATGAGTATTGACATTTTTTTACTTTATTGCATAGTTTTCTTTATTCATTAGCTCTATTAAGTGTAAAGGCATAAGTTTTATTTACATTTACTATTTGTTCCTAAGAATATTGTAAATCAACATTGAGCTCTTAAAGTCATTGACTTAAATAAATCAATTATTTGATATTTAAACTTTGGACTTCATTTCACAACCTTTTTTTTTCAGTGATAAAGATCGTGCTTAGAGATGTCGTATCGCGAGCATACATTTATATCTCGCGTGAGATCATATCGATATAGCGTGATTTCGCGTGATTCATGTGATAAAAATTCATTTTAAAATCTATATCGATACTAATTTTCTGGAGTTATGAACGTTAAACAGCCATTCATATTTGGGGCCTTTGTAGTAGAAAGGGCGGAAACTGCCCAAAAATGAAAATCGAGTTTTTATTGAATTTGGGTAAATTTCGATGTGGTTAACATTTTTCAATTATAAATGAGAGTCGATTTGCATAACAAACAGTCGAGATAATGTAAAGTTGCATGAAGCTGTGCACATCACAAGATTACTCGATAATCGCCTGTTACCTTTAACCAACCAAAATCGTGAAATTTTGATTGACCCGAAATTCAAAGTGATAAACTCAATTATACCAATTATGATAGAACAGGGTGAAATCCAATGCGGATTTCACCCTCATGTGATGATCATAACTCAGGTTTCACCCTGTCGTTATTAAATTTTAGACTAGCATGATAGAAATTCGTTTTGATCGGATAATTAATTTATATTGACAAAATATTGTTACCCAAGTTGAACGCTTAACTTCCATATAAAAGTTTGGGATCAAGTGTTCCATTAGAAGCGATTCTGACAATACTGGTATGTAGTACTAGTGCTTGCAGTCGATCATTATTTATCGACTTGACTAAGTCGATATTTAAAAATCGGCTGATTAAGCCGGATAAGCCGATAAATTCGACTAATGTAAAATCGACTACAAGCACTATGTACCATAATGCAAATATAATTTCCAAATTTCATCGTAGGTGAGATTTGAACCTTAAACCTGCCACTTGGAGGATGACAACCTAACTACTACACTAGGATCACCATCCTTCTAACTATATTTTTTATAATGCTTAGAATTACATTTATATATACCAATTTGTATTTTTTTATATTTCTAATTGTAAGCTCTTTGCAGTTATTATTTTTTAAATATGAATACCATATTTGGAACTTTTTAAATAGTCTTTTTAATTAGTGTTCTTATTAATTTTCTAATATAGATCTATCACAGATCTGTTACCAACTTTACTTGCTTGTATTACAATTTACAGTTATAAAGTCAATATTTTTCTAATTAATATTTTATTCAAAATATATTAATATTTCTAATTATGTAATAAAGATATGAGCAAGGCCTCACCTTAACACCAAAAAAAAAAAAATATTTCTAATTATGTTAATATTTTACTTAAGATATACAAGATTTAATATTCAATATTTATTACTAATAAAAATTAAATATTTATCTTATTACTTAAAATGCAACAACTTGATTATTTCACTAAATTACTATGTTTTTTATTTATAAAAGTTTCTTAATAACAACAAATCAGTCTACAAAACATCTTTATAAAAATAGACAGATAAACCGAATGACAAAATGTGTAGAAAAGTACATGACTAACCAGATTGCTGAAATTGGTGAAGGAAAAGGATACTAAGGTATATCATATTGGGTCATCTAAATTGAAAATCTAGAGAGTCTGTCAGTTCTGAGTTGCGATTAGTAGGGGATGATGAAGAAGATATCAAAAAGATAGGTACTGAGGTTTGGGTAAACTTTACAAAAGTAGAAATAGTGTAATATAGTAGTTTAAGGTTAGCTTTAACTGCAAGTATTAGATAACTATAGCATATTACATAAAACTAGGTTAGCTATATGTAGAATACAAAAGGTCCTGTAATGATGCTTCTGAAGATACATTGTATAAAATAAGATATAAGATTCTAAGAATATAGGTAAGTATTTAAATCTTTTTGGCTGACTTATGTAATAGAGATGATTTAGTAATACAGTAAGGATTGCAGTACAGAGTATTTAAATAGACAACACTCTTAGTTAAGTTGTAGGTATGATAGCTAGTATAGAACCATCAATGGACTACTTAATTAGACACCAAAAGTATACATGTGACTAGTTATATTCTCTAATATAAAAAAACTTCTTTGAGGTCTTGGCTATGAGTTCCTATATCCTAACTATTGAATAAAAAGCTCTAGCTTCAAAAGAAGCTAGTTTAATACAAAAAAAAAAAAATAGTAACAAGTTAAATTTAATAAAATTTTTTATTTAAATTTTATTAATCTGTACAATTAAAATAAAATTAGTTTTACTAACTTAGTTTAACAGTTATTAAGAATTTTCTGTTTTGAAATTTAAAATATATAATTATAACCTTTAATTTTTATTTTTTTAAAATTTTAAATAAATATCTCTTAATAACTACTTAGATAAACTTGATAAATATTTTATTTATTTTGATTTTACAAATTTATAAAACTTAAATAAAATTTTTTATTAAATTTATTTTAATATTTATTAAAAAAGCTTTAATTATAAGTTTTAAAATAATAAATTTTTAAGTTATTATTCTTTAAACAGTAGGTTCAGAATTCAAATTCTACTGGTAGCAGAATTTTAAAAAATAGTTTTATTTCAGCAACTTAAATAAAGTATCTGGGATTGTAATCTCTATAATTCTGATTATACTAAGACTAACTTTAAGAACATACAATGTTATATAAATAAATCCAGAAAGTATATATTTTATAAGAAACTCTGTTTAGAAATTTTAAATAGAAAGATAGTATAATTTTTGATAGTATTATCTGTGAAAATCTTGATTTAGAAAAAAAAATTTAAAGCAAATAATCTGTATAAACAAAAATCTTTAAATAAAAGTATTTACTAATCTGATTATTATTTGATCTAAGCATAAAGTTGCATTATGCAGAGCTTACTGAATTGGTAGTATAAAAGAACTTGTAAAAGTAGACAAAACACTAGTAAAATTGTAAAAAGAGATACTTGAATTATATGAACTTTACAAAAATATAACAGTTTAATAATTAACTCTAACTAAAATATTAGTTTAATTATAATAAGTTTAGATCAGTTGTAAATAAAAATGTAGTAGGTTCCAAAAGGTTTACTTTAAGGATAAATTAGTCTAAGGTTAAAATAAGAATTTAAATATAATCTGATAAAATTAATATAAATTATAAATTCAAAAGGTTTAAATAGAACATTTAAGCAAGAGTATTAAATATGGCAACTGGTAAGGAACTCTTAAACAAACTTCTTAAATAGATAATATAAAAGTTATATATGTAACCAGTTATATATTCTTTCTGTAATAGTTCTTATAAAACTATATTGCTTAAAAAATATTAATAAAGTCAAAGACTAAAAAGATCATCTTAATACTAAAAAAATAATAATAAATTTTTAAAATAAATAAAAATATAATATAATAAATTAAAATTATAGATTTGCAATAATAATAATTTATAATTACATTTTAGAAAAACTGTTTTGACTATATTCTACAAAGATATATTCTTGTTAATATTCTATAAAGTAAATAAGTTAATTAACAAAAGAGCATTTAAAGCCTTACAGTCAAGTAACATGCTCTAAGATAAGTAAAAACTTGATAAATATATTTAAAAAAAGATTATATATTGAGTTAATAATACTTAGATGTAGAAGATAGTGATCCTAGTGTAATGATTAGGTTGTCATCCTCTAAGTAGCAGGTCTAAAGTTCAAATTCTAACTATAACAAAATTTGGAAATTAATTAGTATTATGGCAAACTGTCTCTTAATGATCAATTGAATTTGTGTATCTGTAATCTTAAGTCACATCATCTCAAATATGAGCTTAGAGCATCTATGCCAAATATAATATTACACATATATAGAGGAATATTAATAACTGATGTCATATAAGATATCAGTACAAACCCACAATAAGACCACCAGGTACAGTAAACTAAGGAACTGAAAAGTTAAAAACCTATTTGGAAATTCTTGAGTAAAAAGATAGTATAAACTTTTGATAATAATACAAACTCTTTCTGCTGATCTCTTTTTTCAAAACATGGCTAAAGTAAATACACTAAGAAAACACAAAATCAGTGCAACAAACTATATTAAGACCTCTAAGAAAAAAGACTCAGTACACAAAACACAAATATTTTGTCTTAGCAATAACAAAAACAAAGTTTTGAAAAACAACCCTTTTTCTGGCTTTAAGAATTTTTGAACAAATTTTTAAGGAAATTGAAAAAGTACACTAGACCTAAAAAACAACAACAGAGCATGTGACCAGCTATTAATATAAACAACAACAAACAACAGTGCATCATGTTAAACAACAAACAACTAAATTAGGAAATATAAGTAAGTACAAGTACAGCTACTAAATAGATGGACAAGCAACAAAAAAGTCTAGAAATGGAAGTACAAACAAAAATAGAATTGCTATTAAATACAGATTTAATTTAACATATTAGAGGGTTCAGAGATAGAAACTATAGACATATAGATAGCAAGATACTAGATAAGATTTTGTCAAAATGTATTAGAAATTCAGATAACTTAAAATATATAGCAAAAGATCTAGCGGTTTATGATCCGAAAAATATTACAGTAAAGGATTTACTTCTTTATGACCAAATTCTTAAAGTGCTTAGAATAGCTAAAGTGGGCATGATGCCATATAATATCATCAAAGAATAGGCAACAAAGCTATTAACAATAGATGTAAACCCAGGCTCTTTCAATTCTCAAATGAATTTTAATGAAGAAGAAACAATTAAAAAAGAAACAAAAACAGAGAAAACTGGAAAAGTTAAAAAAGTGAAAAAAAAAAAAATTGCCATACCAGAAAAAGAAGGAAAAAACCAAGAACAAGCAAATAAAAAAGAAGAGATAAACCAAGATCTAAAGAGAGTTATAGTACAAATGAAAGAACTGAATATCTCAATTACACAACAACCAAGTTCTAGTAACTCTCAAGATATAGTTTCAAAAATGTCATCAGCAAGTACAACAAAAGAAAAGACCAATAGTAAAGAAAAACAAACTGAAGAAGACCAAGAAACATCAATAGATAGCAGAATATACAACCTAAAGAAAAACATTGAAGATATAGATAAGAAAATGGTAAAGCTAAAAGCAAAGGAAAAGAATCAAGAAACACTAACACTCATAGACATAATTGAGAATAGTCAATAGTCACTGAAAACTGTATATATGACAAAAGTAAATCTTTTAAAACAAATATTCCAACATATATAGTACTAGGAGAAAACAAGGAAGAAAGATTTAAATATACTCAATAGATCTTTTGAGGAAACTACTACATCAAATCAATTCAAGAAGTTTTTAAGAAAGGTAATAGTTGGACAGAAGTTGACTTCAACTATAAGTTTAGTAGAGATGCAGCAATAGAAAGAATTAAAGAAAAAGAAAGTGAATGGCTCAAAATCATTCTAGAAGAACCAAAAAGACAAGAAAAAAAGCAGCATCAACAAGCATATAAAGACAAAAAAAGAGAAGAAAAAAAGTCAAAAAATTATACTAGACAAAAAGAAATGGACTATAAAGAAGCAGAACACTTAGCAAAAGAGGGTTTGGAAGCAGTATTACACATAATGATATAGGATCTTCTAACAAATATTAACACAGAAGAAGTAAAACATATATGCAAAAACATCAAAGAAGCTCAGATAGAATATATTAAAAGATCCAAGTACAAAGCATTAGCAGTAGTTAAAACAAAAAAATAGAAAAAGAAAAGATTCCATAGTAACTACCAATAGGAGTATATAGACTAGCAAGAGTAACATTAGATGAAGAAAATTATAATCAATGTAATATGCAAAGTCAATTTACAACAAGGTTAACAGAGCTCCCAAGTAATGTATCAGAAGTATTACTATTACACTGTCTAAAGAAAAGAGGAGCAAGATCAGTATATATACCATCTAACAGAAATGGAAATCAAAGAAGATCAGCAATAATTACTTTTGTGTCAATAGAAGAAATGAAAGCAGCACAGACAAAGCTGATAAGATTTAACAACTATCTACTTTTTTGGCAAAAGTATAAAGAAGGAAACACAAACACAAAACACATCAATAGTGATAATATTAGTGAAATTTCTGACATAGAGGAATACAGATACAATAGAAGCAATAGACGAGAAAAGAAAATTAACAAAAATAATATATATAAAGAAGATAAAGAAAGCTTAACAACTGAAACCCAGAAGTGAGAAAGGAGTAAAAAGAAAGCAGTAACCCAGACTCAACATCAAAAAGTAAATTCTCACATTGAAAATATCCTAGACCGAATACTAAAAAGATTAGAAAAACTAGAAAAAAAAGAGAAAGGAAATGGAATAAATCAACCTAATTGTTCCTAAAGGTGCCACAGTTGAACCAATGAATCTAGACAAGGAGATAGGAAATTTTTTACAAGAGGAAAGAGAGGTGTTTGAGAAAAGAAGAGAAATGAAGTTTCCTTGTCAAAAAGATAAAGAGTTGAACAGAGAAAAGAGGAAAATAGGAAGTATAAAAACAAAATAAAAACCTTTAAAAGAAAAATAAAAAGAGAGAAAAAAGGAAATAAAGGTGGCATGTCATAATATTAATGGACTCAAAACCAAAGGTTGGAAACTGGAAAATCTGCTCAACTGGGCAGAAGAAAAAGAAATTTCAATAATAGAAATTATGAAAACGAATCTTACAGAAAGAGAAAGAACATTTTTAACATATGCAGCAAACAAAAGATATATAGGTTTTTGAACAAGTGCAGCAAAGGATAAAAAGAAAGGGTTAGGTGTTGGAATTATGGTCGATGAACAATAGGAGAAACATGTAGGTGCTGTCAAGAAAATAAGTAAATATATGATAGAAATCACATTATATTTTAAACAATTGGAATTAATAATAATTGTGGTTTACATGCTACTAAATAACAAAGTAGTAGAAAAAAACATTCAGCAAAAAATTATAGAAATAGTTTTAAAAAGGAAAAGACAACCACAATTTATTGTGATGAGAGATTTTAATCATACAGTAAACAATACTCTAGACAGACAACACTCACAAACAACAAACTACAAAAGACTACCAATTTTCAATTAGATAAAGAACCAAGACTTTAGAGACACATATAGAAACTTGAATCCAATAGGTCAGCAGTACACGTGCTCGAATAGAGAAGCAGCAACAAGAATTGATTATTTATGAATATCAGATGGTTTAGCCTCAGGCCTACAAAAGGCAGAAGTTGAAGAGGCAGAAGAAATTACAGAGAGTGACCACAAGATAGTAAGAGTAGAAATATAGATCAAACACATGATAGTAGCTAAAAGCAAGGCAGAAATTAAAAAGAAAAACAGTCAAGAACAATATATCTATATGATCAAGCAAAATTAGAAGATTGAAAAATTATGCACAAGGGTTGCAAAATCGACTAGAAAGAAAAGAAGTTCTAAAAAACATTCGCAAGAAAGAACATGATGAGAAGAGGAAAACAGAGAAGATAAACAATATATGGGATATAATAGAAGAAGCTATTGTTATAGTAGCAAGTAAACACATATCTAAGAAAAAGGTATTTAACATGACAACTAACAGAAGAAAAAGTCAGAAGAAACAGCAACAAGAAAAAAACATTGTCAAGCTACAAAAACTAATCAAATATGCAAAAGTGAAGAAAACACAAGCAGTAATAGAGGAGGAAAGAAGTGAAGTGAACAAACAATTAAAAATACTAGGCAAGAAAATCAATGCAAATTGCCAAAACTACAAAGACAATGGTCAAATGCATGAATAGAAGATATAAAAGGTTGGGGAAAGCTATTAGTGAAAAGGAAAAAGATGGACTGAGAGCATATATAAAGGAAACAAATAAAAGAGAATATAGACAAAAGATGCGAAATGATCAAAACAAATCAGGGAAAGATGATAATGAGTCTTCTGAATAGGCCTTATAAGAAGATAACACTTGACAGAGTTATTATACAAATTGAAAAAAAAGCGAATTTACTAACAAGCCCAGAAGATGTTAGAATAGGAGTAGCAGAGCATTACAAAAAACAATTCAGGAAAAGAAATACAAGATTAGAAGAGATGTCAAAAGAGTGAAAAGAAATATATAAACCATGAGGAAACATCAAAGAGGAATGGTATACAGAAGTAGAAAGAAAAATTGAAGAAAAAGAATAGGAAGAAACTTTAAGAAAACTAAAGACAGGAACAGCTCCAGGCATATCAGGTATAAGTTACATTCTGATAAAACAAGCAGGAAGAAAAACACAAGAAGTATTTAGAAGCTTTGCAGATCTATGTTTAGAAGAAAGAAAGATACCAATAAAATGGAAGATAGCACAAGTTTACCTAATACCCAAAGATGTTGAATAGAGATATAGTTTAAACAATATATGACCAATAGCATTAATAGAAACATTTAGAAAAGTTGTAATGAAGGTAGTAACAAAAAGGCTTGCCAAAGTGTTTACAGAAAAAAAAATACTCAAAGGACCAAATTATGCAGGTCTCCTAGGTAACTCAACAGAACAATCAGTACATATTCTCAACATAATAATAGAAGAAGCAAAAGAGAAGGGTAAAGAAGTATGGATACTCTTGCAAGACATAAAAAAAGCATTCAACTTAGTTCTACTTGAGAGTTTAAAACTAGCACTGCAAAGAGTTAAAGTGTCTAAGAGAACAATAAAATACATTCTGGACTTATTCCATGATAGGCAACTAAAAATTATTACAGCTTATGGCCTAACAGAAGAGATAATAGCAGAAGATGGCATAGATCAAGAAGAAGTAATATTTTCATTAATATAACAGCTTTTCTATGACCTACTGTTAGAGAAAATACAAGAAGATAGAAACCTAAGATATATAGTAAAACAGCAAATAAAAAAAGGAATGCAATGCAGCAACATCACAAAATACTGCCAAGCAGCTATTGCATATGCAGATGATACAATGTGGATTGCAAATAATAAAAAACAGCTAATAGTAACACTAGAAATAGCAGAAGAATTCTTCAAGATGAATGATATAGAGATAAATAGAACCAAATTAAAGCTTCTGATAATGAACACAAAAGTTAAAAAAGAGGAAAAAGAAGTAATCTTTGAAGGAAACAAAATAATATAAGAAGCAAAAAACAAGATAATTTGCTTGCTAAGGATATGACTAAATAACAGAATGAGTGAAATGTTAGTAAAAAAGAAAGCTAAAGGAATAATCAGCCAAACAATAGAAGATCTTAGATACAAAAAGATGACAATGAGTCAAATTGCATATATAAACAATATGATAATAATACCAAAACTAAGTTACATGTTATAGCTAACAAAAATGTCAGAAAGAAGTATAAATGAAATACATCAACTAATTATAAGTTTAGCAAAGCAGAAGAGCAACCTGCAAAGAACATTAAAAAACTGTATAATAGAACACAAAGATCTTGGTAGCTGCAGAACATTACAACAAGAATTAATAACAAAACAAATAAGTGGCCTAATAGCAAGACTAAACAAACAAGATAGTCTTGGACAGCTAACAAAATTGAGAATAACACAAGGGTGCCAGAGAGCAGGTTTAATAGAAGATATATGGAAAATAGAAGAGATGCCAGAAAATATAAAAGGTTGGAAAAGTAATCTAACTTGTCTAACATTGCTAAAAGCAAAGAAACTCAATATAAATATAAGAACAGAAGGCAACTTATAGATATTGTTTGGTTATGGAACCAAAATAAAAGAACTTATAGATATGCAGTTGCAGAAAAGAAGTAGTATGAAAATAAATAAAGCAGGCTTAATATATCTAAATCAACTAATAAACATGAAAGGAGAGAAATTAATTACTTGGCAGCAACTAAAAAGCTATCAAGATCTATTGAGTAAGGAAAAAAAAACAGAATGGTTCAAAGCAATAGAGCTAGAAATACTTGTTAGACCAAAAGATAGAGAAGTTAAAAGGCAATTTAGAACAATCGGACAAAATACATAAGCAATGCAGATAAAATGGAAGCATATTTCAGAAGACAAAAGAAGGAAAGAATAGATAGCATATGGTGCACAGAACAATCGACAGTTAGAAAAGATAGTTAAAAAAAAAAAATATATTAGTAGAACATTGGCAAATACAGAATAAAGAAAGTGAACTAGTAACCAAAATTAGCAGATATAAGGGTTGTATAAGAAAAGAAGAACACCAAGAAAATAGCTGCCAACAGTGGATAAAAGTAAACAGAATTAATATGATTCTGAATACATTACTAGAAAAAGACAGCAACAAGATCAAGGTAGCATTAGATTAAATAATAAAAACAATGAACAAACCAGTGATAGGAGAATAGAGACTTGAGGGTTTAAAAATGTAGAAGAACCAGAATTAGAAATAATCAGATGACAAAGATTAAAAAACATCATTAGTCAAGAAATAGTAGAAGTTTTAAAAAGAAATATAATAAGAAGCAAGAACAAGTATATAATATATACAGATGAAGCAGCAAATCTGAAGATTAGAGAAGATATGAGAAGCAAAAATAATATAGACATAGGGTGAGTGCAAACAATGAAACACAAGAATAGCCAGAAGAAGAAATAGCATTAGGCTTAGAAGAATGGCAAACATCGATGATAGCTGAGTTAGTAGCAATATGGGTTGCAATTTTAATGATACCAAGAAGAAAGCAAGTAGGGATATATACAGATAGCAATGTGGCAATAAGGAATGTTGGTAGAGCTTTAGGACAAATATGCAGAAATAAGATCCTAAAAAAGAAGAATGCAATATGAATAATGAAAATTAGAGAACTTATTATAACAAAGAACATTCAGATAGAGTTTATTAAAGTTAAAAGTTACAGTAAAGATAAATAAAATAATAAAGCTGATAGTTTAGCAAAGAAAGGTGCAACAAGTAAAAAGATAATACAGGTCGAAAAAGTCAGTTGCGAGGAGATAAAGTACTGCCTAAAGTAGGAAAATGAATGTATTGACATACCAGCAAGACTGCTTTGCAAATTGATAATGAATGCAAAAATAGGAGCTGAATAGAAAGAAACAAAAGCAATTAGAGAATTAGAATCGGAAGAAGAAGTTATAATACACAACTGAATATACTTTTGGAATAGACTGAAGATATCTAATAAAGTACACTATACAACAAGAAGAGGTAGTGCCAAGAGAAGTGCATTTATAAAGTACATAATGGATAAACTTCTAACTCTAGAAGAACTCAACAAAAGAAGACCAGACATATATACAATAACGGAATACCAAATGTGCTAAGATAAAACAAAAGAAACACAGACACATTTGGCAGCATGTAAAGGATAAAGAAATTTGTGAAAAAGAATCCAAAAGGTGACCATCGTAACAGTCTAGAAGGGGTTAAAAGAAGAAGAAAAAATTCAAGTTTCATCATACATATTATATACAGTACTTTTTGGGGAAACAGAAGCAGAAGAAATCAAAATAAGAAAGGCACTAATTAAAGATCTTATTCTAAAAGAAATACAAGACAGATTGGAACAGCTCCTAAATACAAAATCAAGATAGCAATTTATGAATGTAATAGCAAGAACAGTCTGAGATATATTCTACGAACAAGTATGGAGAATCCGATACAAGAAAATTAATGAATAGGAGAAAAACAAAGAAATAATGGGTAGAATAAAAAGAAAAAAAGGAAAAGAGAAGGAAGTACCAAAGAAGAAAGAAAAACCAAATCAGCAAACCATAGAAGAAAAAAAACAGAAAGCGAAAGAAAAAGAAAAACAAATCAGAAAAGAAGTACAGAAAACAATTTTAGAGCTTGTTATAGAAGGGAGAAGACCCTTTCATTATGGACTTTAAGTAGTTGGATGAGCAGCTTACTTCTGTATGAAGTAATGCAGCAGGTTGCACTTAGATATCATTAGGATGGCTAAGTGATACTGAGCTTAGTAGTTAAAGATATTTATGTAATTGCAAATGTAATTCTAAAATCTTAATAAAGCACTAACATGACTGCTTAAGGGAAAAAAAAAAATAAAAAATAAACTTTTGATAATATAATTAGACCAATAAAAGCCTATGAAACATCCTCAAAAGAATAGGCAAATAAACCAAATGTCAAAATATATAGAGAAGCATATAACCAACCAGGCTATCAGAATTGACAGAAGAAAAGAATATATAAGTATACTATACCAGATTATCTGAATTGAAAGTCAAAAGAGTTCTGTTGATCCTGAGTAATGATTAGTAAGGAATAATGAAGAAAACATTATGATGATAGATACTGAGGTTCTAGTAAACTTTATAAAGATAGAAATAATGTAACATAGCAATTAAACAAATAACTCCTGTGACTGCAAGTGTTAGGTAACTATAACATGTTATATAGAACTAGATCAGCTGTATATAGAACATAAAAGGTTCTAGTAAGTTTTCTATCAAGGATAAACTAGTCCTAACAGTCTCAAAAGTATCAGATACTTTGAATAGATGTAACCTAGAAAATATTCCTGTGATCACAAATTGGATTACATATGCAAAGGGTTTAAATAGGCAAGACCCATAGTTGACTTGCTGATATAGCACCTAGTGTAGAATCTGTATAGTAATGTATAGATGGACTACTTAAATTAAGTACTAAAAGTGCATATATGACTAGTTGTAACCTCCTATATATGAAAACCCCTAGAGGCATTTGTATTCAAATACTTGAATAAAAACATTGATCTCCAAAGGCAGGAACTTTAATATTAAAAAAAATAAAAAATAAAAAAAAATAATACTTAGATGTACAAAAATTTTAATATTACTCATCTGATATAATACAAAATCAAAATGTTTAAATAAGTAATCTTTTAGCAGATTACAAATATAATATCTAATGTAAAACCTTTAAATGAACTACTTAAATAAGCAATCAAAAGTTGCAAGAGTAACTAGTTGTATGCTCATTCTTGTACAAGTTATATGCATATATATAATTAAAAATCCAATAAAGATGGTAACCACCATTAACATCAACCTTAGTAAAAGCAAAAAAAAAAAAAAGAAGTTCAGATAATAATCAATTTTCTGTAATAAGAAATAATAACTATTATTCTAAAATAACACTCCAGGTATAGCTTAAAATTTTGGCCAAATTAAGCTTAATATAAGTCAAAAATTTTAATTTACACCTGAATGATATTTTAAAATAATATGGTACGTAAAACAATTAACAAAAACCAATTGCCAAATTAAGAACTATAAACTAATTTGACTTAATTCTTTTCTAATTTAAGTTTTGAGCTGAAGTCCCAAACAAAGACTGACTAACTACTTAAAAACCTCAATAAACGGTCTGGAACTTAAGTTTTTTTAGAATGCTTAGCATCCTTATAAAACAATTAAACAAAAACCATTTATCAAATTAAGAGCTATAAACTAGTTTGAGACTTAATTCTTTTCTAATTTAAGTTTTGAACTGAAGTCCCAAAAAAGACCGAACTAACTACTTAAAAACCTCAATAAAAACAGTCTAGAACTTAAGTTCTTTGGAACACTTAACATCCCTAGAATTGGTGAAATGGTGTAACGGTGATTGGTGAAATGATGAAATAATAAAATAGTAAAATGGTGAATAAAAATGTTGAAACGTTCATTTATTAATGATTAATCTTTGACTACTTTTATTCTCTATACTTATTTATATGATTATCAATATTCTTATTTCCATTCATACGTCTATACCTGTTCATTTCTGCTTTAGTACAGCAGACCTTATGACTACTATTTCATCATTTCACTGGTTCACCATTTCACCAATTTCACCAATTACATCAATACCGATTAGTGATTGGTGAAGTGGTGAAATCATTTCACCACTCAGATTTAATTTCACCAGCGTCTAAATCACATGACCCGACACCTCGTTTTCGCCATGGCTAGGTATCATGATTTAAAGCCTTAGATCTTTATTAAAAATTCATTAGATTCATAGAATTCGAAATTGTCCTTTGGACCTCACATATGGACAGTCATTCCTGGTTCTAGATTCAAAATTTTACCATAAATGGTTATCGTTATATAGAAGACCTCCATAAATTAAACCCACGTGCAAACCAAAGCGTCTTTATTACAGTATTAATTAGTTAACCTCTGATTTT
This sequence comes from Cetraspora pellucida, assembly GCA_910591915.1. Taxonomy (NCBI): domain Eukaryota; kingdom Fungi; phylum Glomeromycota; class Glomeromycetes; order Diversisporales; family Gigasporaceae; genus Cetraspora; species Cetraspora pellucida. The sequence continues at coordinate 24,753 of CAJVQA010000184.1, forward strand.
TCAAAAATCTGGAATGCTTACTTAAAATGCACGGTGTAACGGACCCAGCTTTTTTTAATATGACAATTTATGGTAATATTGTAAAATTTTATAACGATAAACTTTAAAAACTTTAAATTTCTCTAAAATTGGAAACGTCTCCAGGATATCTTGAATTTTAGACAATCCTGTAACCACGTGATATAAGATCGACAAATTTTAAAATAAGGTATATAACAGTTAAAGGATCTTCTACTTCGATTATCAATGTAATTAGAAACTATGTCTTCATATCCCCGTGTCACTCGAAATATAACTGTTGAGCGTTGTGAAAAATTTTTGTCAAAGAATTTTTTTTCTGACATAAATTTATACTCACAGCTATATAAAAAATGCACTGAATCGAATGAATACATTAAATTTTCTGTGTATAATGTTCCAGACCTCAAACGAATTACTTTTGAAGAGGCAGTTAAAGCTAATTACAAACCTGCAAAACGTGGTGATTCTTTTGGTCCAAGCTGGGTAAGAACTAAACTATACAAAAGAGATGTTTCTTTACAAACTCACTGCAAAATAGTTTCGTCAGACAACGTCTTGCATGTTTAAGTAACTTATCATTATTAAACTTAAAACGTCTTTAATAATTAGTCAATAATTTTCTACAGTCTACTCATTGGTTTCGTATCAATGTTCGAGTACCTGATGATTGGATCGGTGAGGAAGTTCAATTTTTATGGGACTCAAGTAGCGAAGGAATGGTATGGACTACAGATGGAACACCACTTCAAGGCCTTACTGGTTGTGGTGAGTATTAATGGAAAGGTTACAATCTTAAATTTAAACTTATAATCAAGCTAATCGTGTGTGCGTCATATATAGATGATAATAATCGTAGAGTAGATTATGTACTTACGCGTAGTTCAAAGGGTGGCGATAAATTCGAATTCTATATTGAGGTGGCTTGTAACGGTAATTGTTCTCTTAATTTTATTTATTTAATTACATTGTATATTAATCTCATTTATTTATATATTTTACACAAAACAGGCATGTTTGGAAATGGGATTGGTAGTGATATCAATCCACCTGATCCAAATAGATACTTTACTCTTCGTCAAGTAGAATTGGCAGTCCCAAATCAAGATGCTTGGCAGCTTATGTATGACTTCCAAATTATCCTCGATATGGCAAAAGAAATTCCTCATGATACCATGAGATCGGCACAAGCACTCAATGCTGCTAATAAAATAGTTAATGCTTTTCAGCCAGGTGATAATAATTCTATCCAAGAGGCGCTTAAAATTTCCAATGAATTTTTGAAACACAAAAACGGTAGTACTCAATATACCTTGACCGCTGTTGGGCATTGTCATATTGATACTGCTTGGTTATGGTAAGTTGTAAGATGAAGATGTATTTTTTAATACCTTACTGATTTTGAGTTTAATTATTCTAGGCCTTATGATGAGACAAAGCGAAAAGTTGCCCGGAGTTGGTCCACACAAGTTGGTTTAATGGACATTTATCCTGAATATAAATTTGTTTGCTCTCAAGCACAACAATTTGAATGGTTGAAGGAATATTATCCAAAGCTTTTTAAAAAAGTGCAGGATAAATCTGCTAAAGGTCAATTCTTACCCATTGGTGGTGTAAGTACAATTAATTACGACTTTTAGTGGATTAATTATTGATTAATTATTATTTGATTGTCTATACATGCATATAATATTTATTTATTTTATATTTATTTAAAGACATGGGTCGAAATGGATTGTAATATTCCTAGTGGTGAAGCATTTTGTAGGCAATTTTTATATGGGTATAATTCACTATCATTATGGCTATATCTTTGACCTGCTTAATATATTCGGTTATTTTCTAAACGGTCTATAATACTATTTAGACAGCGTTTCTTTGAAAAGAATTTCGGTCATAAATGTGAAGTATTTTGGCTTCCTGACACTTTTGGTTATTCTGCACAATTACCACAAATTATCAAGGCTGCAGATATGAAATATTTTTTTACTCAAAAATTATCATGGAACAATATTAACAAGGTATTTTCTTTACTTTGTAGTATTATTAGCAAAAACTTTATAATTTGATTAACACTTTTGAAATTACTATATAGTTTCCTAATACTACTTTCTTTTGGATTGGACTGGATGGTAGTAAGGTAAGAAATACCAATTTTTATCGAATTATAATTACTAAGTCTTAACTGGTACCAATGTTTATATTTTTTGCTGTTAGGTTTTGACTCATATGTGCCCTTCTGAAACGTAGGCTACTTGATGCTTGTATTCGTTTTGTTTCATCAATTTCAAAATCTTTGTAACTTTAATGTCATGCATCTTGATAATAAGATATGTGGCTCAATGTAAACCAGCCGAACTTATTTGGAGCGTTAGAAACAATAGGGATAAAGAACTTAATAATAATGAAGGTTTGTTAGTCTTTGGTAACGGTGATGGTGGTGGTGGTCCACTTGCTTCTATGATCGAACGATTACGTCGAATGAAAGATGTTGTAAATATCTATATATTTTTAAAAAACTTTCTTATTTATTACTTAAAGGATATGCAGTAAATCATTATTATTATTATTAGGACGGCCTTGCTAAAGTGAATATGGGATCTGCAAATGAGTTTTACGAAAGTATAGAAAAGAATTCCTCAGAGCTTGTTTCTTGGAAAGGAGAGTTGGTATACAGTATCTTCCAACACTACACACTTAAAGTCACCGTTTTGTTTCTAATAAATGCTCGATTTGTTAGTACTTTGAACTTCACAGAGGTACTTATACATCTCATGGAAAAATAAAGCGATACAATCGTAAATCAGAGTTGCTTTTACGAGATGTTGAAATGTTATATAGTTTCTGTCTTGCTGAGAAAGAAAATTGTGGGTACGTACATAATTATGAGAGTACATTTTTCTTTAAAGAATATATTAGCACTTTGTTAAATTTGCTTTTTATAGTTATCCGAAAGAGCAATTGGATAAAATGTGGAAATATGTGTTATTGTAATTATCTCTCTTATCTAGCTTAATATATACATGTAGTTTTAAAATATTTAGTTTGATTAATTTGATTTCATCGAACTTTAGGAACCAATTCCATGATGTGTTACCAGGCTCTTCTATTGGAATGGTATACGATGATGCTAATAAGGTAAGAAAAAAAATTGGCATTCAAAGTTGGTTTCTTATATCGATATTAACATCAAAAATAAATTTACCGAAATATATCATAACTCCAGTTTTATCAAGAAGTTGAAAATACGGGTAATTTTTCTTTTAATAATCGTAGCCAATTTATGTTAAGGTTTCTTTCTCAATTAATATGAAAAACTACTACATTTAATTATACAGGAACAAAACTTTTAGAAGATGCTCTTGATAAGCTTTGTAAAATATCAGCCACTGCTTCTAGTTCAAACAAAGGTTTGTAGCATAAGAACAATAAAATGATTATAATACATAAATTTACAATTGTGTGCTATTTATAGGGCTTCTTGTCTTTAATACACTTGGTTGGCATAGAACTGAAGTTGTTAAAGTTCCTGTGTGCAATGGTTTGGATATATTGCCTCAATATACAGAAGACAAAACCTCTGGATATGTACTTGGTAAACTATGGGTTTATGCTAACATTATATAACTATACAAAGAAATTTCTGTGATTGTGACAATACAATTTATATGTTAACTTTAGCCAAAGATGCGGTTGGAATAGGATCTCGATGTATTAATATTCAAGATGGGTTGGATATGATTCCAGTTACTGGTAAGTTTTATAAACATGATGAAAATTACTTTTTTTTATCATGTAAAATACAAATGCCGTTTTTTTTCTGTTTTTGATCAGCTTGTAAAATGGAGGATGACTGTTATTGTTTGGAAAATCAATTTATCACGGCAAAATTCAATCGGCATGGTCACTTGTTCAGTTTGGTTGATCGGGCTCTCAAGTAAATATCTCTATTATAGATTTTTTTTTTTTCAAACATAACGAGTGCTCAAAATCTAATCTGATATTTTAGTCGCGAGATTATATTATCTGGGCAATGTGGAAATCTATTCAAGATTTATGAGGATATTGTGAGTGATTAGTATTACATAGATTTCCTTTTTTCAATTGCATCATTACTTATTTAATATTTTACACTTAGCCACTATTCTGGGATGGTGCGTTACTTTTTGCTTTCGAAGTTAGTTTATTTAAAATGTTATTTGGTATTAATGCTTGCATTGTTTCTTATAATAGCTTGGGATGGTAAGTGTATTTTACAAATTGGGTGCTAAAAATCTTATTTAAATGTTTATTAACTAATATTACATTTATAGTGGAGATTTATCATCTGCAAAAGGGACGTGATGCCGGCCTTGGAGGAACCGTTAAGGTAAAGTTATTTTATGATCTTAATTATATCATTTTAGTACAATTAATTTCACATTTTGCATCATTAATAGATTGTTGAACAAGGACCACTTCGATCTGCTTTATTGTTGGAGACCAATCTAAGCAAGACTAGTAAATTGTGTCAAATGATAATTTTGACTGCTACATCTCCAAGACTCGATTTTGAAACACGAGTTGAATGGAACGAAAACAGACAATTCTTGGTAGGTCAAAGTTTACACCGGATAATAAATGCTATAAATGCGAAGCTTTTGCTTACATGGGTAACCTTAAAAAATTACTATGATTAATTTTGATTATCATTTTGCTTATAGAAAGTAGAATTTCCATTTGATATTTACAGTGATTTTGTAAGTTATTTCATATAATTTAATATCTTATTTGTCAACTGATTCAATAAACAAATTTACTATTGGATTTTTTTCTTTAGGCCACATATGAGACCCAATTTGGCTTTATTCAACGTCCCACGCATTATAATACCTCATGGGACACAGCCAAATTTGAAGTTTGCGGTCATAAATTTGCAGATCTATCGGAGTATGGTTATGGTATTGCTTTATTGAATGACTGTAAATATGGTAAGTTAATGTTTAGTATATCGGAAAGCTTTATAATAAACAACTGTTGGAATTTGATTCATTGAACAGGTTATGCTACTCATGGAAATGTTATGCGTTTATCTTTGTTGAGGTCCCCAAAGGTTTGTGCAATTTCTTAAGTTATCTAAATGGCTTAAGCACCTAATTTATTATTATTAATAGGCACCAGATGATTATTGTGACATTGGAGTCCACGAATTCAAATATGCACTGCTTCCACATACTGGATCCTTCCTAGAATCGAATGTTGTTCGTGAAGCGTATCAATTTAATGTACCGTTACTTGTGAGGTTACTATACTCTATTTTGTTCATAAGAATATTTGTTATTGACTGGTTCAATTATTCATTCATTACTGTTATTTTCTAAAATAGGGCCACTTCCAAGGAAATCACTCTTTCATATGAGCCAAAATCATATTTCACTGTTGAAGGTGCACCGAATGTAATTTTGGACACAATTAAGCGTGCAGAAGACTCAAATGAATTAGTTTTACGATTATATGAAGCTTATGGTGGACACGCCACAGCTAAATTACAAAGGTGTGTGCACTTTTCTATTTAAAAGCCTTACGAGTTTATACTTGTATGCTATAAGTAACCAAAATCATATTTCATTTGCATTATATATATATATATAGTTCATTTTTGTTTGAAAAACTTTGTGAAACAAATATTTTAGAGGATAAAGAAATTAAAACGGATTATCATTCAACCGAAGGTGTTATCATTAAATTCAAACCATTCCAATTTATTACATTAAAGGCAACTTTGATGTAGGATGCGGAATGGGCAGGTCGGGCAGGCTAGAGTTTAGAACCGGGTTATAGTAAACCTGGTCACCCGTGTCAGAACGGTTCAACCGGGTCAAAACGGTTGAATATGTACCCTCTAAAAATCTGTTACTATTATTGAAATTTAACACATTATTATTGTAATATGAAAATAAACTAATTTATCTAAATGTTTTAATCCGCTAATCTGGATTTAAAAAAAAAGTTATAAAAATTTCCCTTTATATACTGTATTATGTAATACGTAAAATTGACATACCGTTATTTTTTTGACCAACAGATTTTCAGATTTTCAGTGATTATCATCACGTGAATGAACCGTTTAGTCTAAAATACTGACTCGACTTACTTATAGCCTCTAACATTCGACTCGGCAATGTATTCTAAAACGAGTTTAACTTTTGGTTTCATTAAAGGTTTTGTATTTCTCCAGGGGGTTTTATCATCTTGTCATTCGACATTCAATAAAAACATTTATCTTTCACCGGCTTTAGGTTTCGTCTTTCGTCATCGCGTAAAGGTCTCGTCTATCAACTATAGACGACACTATACGACTTACATTCAAACGAATGAGCCTTATATTACTAATGAAATTATTTATGTGGAAGGACGTGCTTATCCATGTGATAAATTAACGAACGTGACATCTTCAATTCTATCCAAAACGACGCGTCGATTATATCTTCAACCATATCATCCTATATCAATTCTCCGTAATCATATAGAATCTCATTTTGATAAATTCCATTATTTTAATTCATTTAGTCCAATTGTGACAACAGTTCAGAATTTTGATGAACTTGGTTTTCCTGCCGATCATCCAGGAAGAAGTACTAGTGATAGTTATTACATTAACAATTCTATAATGCTTCGAACTCATACCTCTGCCCACCAACGTCAGGCTTTCCAAACTGGCACTGAAAGGTTTTTGATAAGTGCTGATGTTTATCGAAGGGATGAAATAGATACGTGTCATTATCCGGTTTTTCATCAAATGGAAGGCGCTCAAATTTTTTCCATCAATAAAGCTGTTGAAGAAATAACTTATGATATGCAAAAAACCGCATCTCAACAAAATCATTTTATAAATACTTATGATAAAACTGCTATTAGCTCCACAAATCCCATACAACCTTGTCACCCTGTTGAGGCTGCTAACGCAACAATTTCTCATCTGAAGTATTCATTGAATGAATTGGTAAGAAAGTTATTTATAGACGAACAAAATTTACAAGTCAGGTGGGTCGATGCATACTTTCCTTTCACTAGCCCTAGTTGGGAGATGGAAATATTCTATCAAGGAAAATGGCTTGAAGTGTGCGGGTGTGGTGTTATAAATCAAGACATTTTGAATAATGCCGGTAATTAAAATACTGTAAACCTACTATAAAATTTTATTAAAAAATACAGTCAGACCTCTGATGCAACCTCCCTAAATGCATAGCCTCTCTAAATGCATGACTTTGCCATGGCTCTAACTTATATGACCTTATAGATTTTTACCTCTCTAAATGCAAGATTTTTTATAGGCTCTTGACTATGCACTTAGAGAATGTTGACTGTATATGATTAATTTCCTATTAATATATTAACTTTTTTTTATGCGAAAAGGGCAACCTGATAAAATAGGTTGGGCATTTGGATTGGGTTTGGAACGCATAGCAATGGTGTTATTTAATATACCAGATATACGTCTCTTTTGGTCGAAGGATCCACGATTTACCAATCAATTTATTTCTAATGAAATTATTAAATTTAAACCATTCTCAAAATATCCTTCATGTATTAAGGATCTAAGTTTTTGGATGAATAATGACAAGGAGCATGAATTTCACATAACTAATTTTTGTGAAATAGTAAGGGATATCGCCGAAGACTTAGTTGAAGATGTAAAATTGGTAATTATTAACATTTTTATAGGGTTAAAGGTTTGTACGCTAACTAAATGTGTTTATTTAACCTTAGATCGATGATTTTAAGCATCCTAAAACAAAAAAAAGAAGTTTATGCTTTAGAATCAATTACAGATCTATGGATAGGTTAGCTTTCAACAATTATTTGGTCAACCATGTTTCTTATTTATCAAACTAAATTTCCAAATTGATGGTTAGAACTTTTACCAACGAAGAAATCAACGGAATTCAGGATAAAATAAGAAAGTCGGTCGTTGAAAAATTGGATGTTACTTTGCGATAAATCTATTAATAGCTTTTATTTATAAAAGGTCATAATTTTTTTATACAATAAAATCAGTACTGGTACCGTTGACCATTGCATACGGTTTTCGTTACTAGCAGATGGCCGGAAAAATCACAAGTACTTTCCTAGTCTTGCGAGATGATAATTAATAGTGCTCGAATGATTTGATTTTTTCGGCTTTTGATTAAATTTATACACCGTTAGCTATTAAAATTTCCATATCTTTAAAAAAACAAATTGCGTACTTACAGAATTACGCATACATTCAGTAAGAGCTTCCACAGATTTTTTGCAAGCTGGAGAATCCACTGAGCTATTAGACCAACAAGTTAAAACCGCGGCAAGTTCAGCAGTACAAGAGCCAATTTGTTCAACTCTTCTTGGGCGTAATTTAAGCTTTTTTATTTTCATGACTTTGATGTATATGATCTCTTGATTGAATATATTTAATAAAACCTGTAAGTCACGTTCCACAGGCGTGATGAGGACTTGCCAATAATATTGCGGCTTTTAGAATAACGTGATCCGAACAATTTCGTCTTTTGACTTTCTAATCGGAATGTTTTCACCTATACTTAACGTTAAACGGCCAAAATTATACCTTAATTTTTACTGCAATTTCTCTATAATTTGTTTAAAAATTTTGAAAATATTAATTTTTATACCAGGAACGGAGTTTGTACAACGTACAACGTAGTGTATGGTTTACAGGCAAGTTAATATGTCTGTGCGATTCTCAGCACTTGATTGGTCCGCGTGATTCTATTCATCACGTATTGTTATGCGTTGCCTATTTTTCGCATGTCATTTCACACCTTATACCGGCGGCTTGACTATTGCACCTGTGTTTATACACGTGAACGTATATTATGTCTACCATACGTATATAAGATGAATGAAAATAAAACCCGGAACACCATTAAATTAGAGATGTTATAATAAATGGTGGTAAAAGGATGATTTTTTAACATAAATACTGGTGGCCCGATGTGAATTATCGCATATGTTCATTAGATTTTAAGGATTTTCCTTTTTTTTTTGTAGTATTTTTTATTGGGTTGATGAAATGATTGTCAAAGATTTGACATTTAGGTTGCAGTTGAGGGTTGCCAGGTTTGAACTGGCACTTGTTGACTATAATTTTCATTGTATTCCTTGTTGAGTTAAAATACTATGCATTCAAAAAATCTGTGTTAGGTTTTGTCAATCATCTATCACATGATTTTTTTCAGATACACAATTCTGCAATTTGTAACTCATATCTGCATGTTTGTGAATTTTCTGATTTATGTGTTTAAATAAAAAATATATTGATTAGTACAAGTATATAAATTAATAAATTTATATGTTTAAATTCTATCAACAGTAAAAATTTAGATAATTATTTATGTAATCTTGTATTATGTCAATTGTTTCTAATAATTAGGTTAAGATATCTGTAATTATGATCAAATCAATATGACTAGCAGATTATTGAACATCTGTGTAATTAGTTATACAAAAAAATGCAAACTAATATTAGACAATGCAAACTCAAGATAAGTTCTTGTAGTCATGTAAATCTATAGAAATTGAGAAATAAAAACTTATTTGAAAAGATCTAAATAGAAAGATAACATGGATCTTTAACAATATTACTGTAAAGTCTAGATCTAAAAAATAGATACCAATGTTAAAGTAGTTAAATAGGTAAAAATCTTTAGATTGAAAGTCTTAGAAGTATTACCAATTAGGTTACTAAATTAGATTGAAAGAAAAGGATATTAGATTAATTTGATATATTAATAAACTGATTGTAGTTCTATATAGACTATTTGAATTGGGAGTTTGATAAAAGAAGCAAGAGTATACTAAAGTATTAAAAATATATTGTAAAGTAAGTATTGATATCTGGATGAACTCTATAAAAATATAGTAGTTTAATGTTTAATTCTGATTGCAAGTATATGTTCTGCTATAGTAATACTTGAGTCAGTTACAAAAATAAATATAAATTAGATTTTAGAAAGTTTATCTTAAGAATAAAAATATTCTAAGATTAAGATAAAATATCTAAGCTTAATTTAATAAAATAATATATAATAGGTTCAGAAGGTTTATAATGAAACATCTAGACAGAAGAGTTAGATATAACAATTGGTAGAGAATATTAGATGAACTTCTTAAATAAGTAATATAGAAAATTATATGAGTGGTCAATTGTACACTTTTTTTGTAATAACTCTTTATAGAACTACATTTCTAAAAATATGTTAATAAAGTCAAAAGATCAAAGAAGTTATCTTAATACTAAAAAAAAATCTAAATTAATATGTACATAAAATATATATATAAATATATTATATAAAAATAAAATTAATAATAATACAGTTAACCCTCTCAAAACCAATCCTGTCAAAACCGATAACCTGTTATAATCAGTTAAAAATCAATTCACCATATCTGTTCCATAAGTAATATCTGATAACCTGCCATTTCCAATATCCAGTAGTCTTAATTTCTAAATTTCTGATTTGCAGATAGTATCATCTGACATTTATCCAATCAAATCACATAAACTTAATTAATATTTTATGTGTTTAATTTCTTTGTGCTACCTAGAGATGGGCTACTATATAGGCTACATAGTATTTTAAAGAGACTACATAGTGTAATTTTTATAACTGAGTTAGCTATTATAACTCTGGTCTGTTTATATAATGCTGGCTAGTGTTTTGCAAAAAAAGATTCAGATAGATCTGGTATTTTAATGGATAATGAAAGTAGCATTTTATAAAAAGTATTCAAACTAAAACTGTACATATAATTAATATAGAAAACACACTACTAGCAGCAGGCTGATATGTAATTTGTTTATATAAAACAGTCAATTAAAATTAAAAATCTACTATGGTGCAAAAAACTAGGGACATATAGACTGCGTAGGATATATAGGCTATGTAGCCTGTGTAGTAGTTTTAAAAAATCCTTGATTTGCCTCTACTATATACATGTTGTGAAGGTAAAAAATAAAACTGGTCTAGCTGGATTGCTATGAAACAAGAATCTATCACTCAACCTATTAAAATCATTTCTTTACATCCTAATTTGTAGGCTTTGGTTGAGGTGTGGTTTATATGGCCTGAGAATAGGGTGTTATGATTACTGTAACAGTTACGAAGCCAATCCTGAATTGTTCTTATTCATTATACTTGGATTTACTGCTAATCCCAACACAGTTATTACTTTTAGTCTCTCTCTACTAATACCTACTTAGTATAGTGTCTACTATTTAAGTTTCAACTGACTTTCGGGTTCCAAATTGCAATGTCATATGTCACAAGATCACAATTTAAGTATTTGGTTATCAAGAATGTGGTTAATCACAAACTTAATCAATTTAATTGTTTTTATATAAAAGTGGTCTATTACTAATATGACTTCTTTTTTACTTTTAGCTTACTAATGATAATAGGTCTCATGCAAATCACAGAAACAAGAAAATATGATAAACGATATATGTTAATGACTCTATGTCAAGTAGAGACTTTCAGAGAACTATTACTTATTTGCTTTCATAGTTATGAACTCAAAGAGAGTTACTTTTATTGACAGTAAAATTTTTGGTAATTAATTTACATAGCATTTTTCTACTACTACTATATCTACTGTATATGTTGACTTCTACATACTAAATCTACTACTACCAAATCTTCCAAATTTGCCAAATTTGGCAGATTTTACTATTTTTGTAAGTTTCAGTGATTGATCGACCCAAGTCATCTTGATGTCGATTTTGGATGAATTTTTCCCTTTACAACATATGTACATACATATGTAAATTATAGCAATAGATAAATTTATAGTAGACACCAGTTTACATAGCATGAATGTGACTACATGCTTAACATTTAACACGAAGTCAGACATTGTATAATCAACACACTATACCTATTAATAACTGCATTTATTTATATATTATTCAAAGTATAATTTAAAGAATATCCTGTAAACTGGTTTTTTTTTTTTATTATATATTTGTAAAAAAAAGAAACATTATCTGATAAGTCAATATTGATTTATTTCTAAAATAAGAATATATGATGCTATTTATTATTTAGGCTTTTAAAAGAATCAATTCAGCATAGTTTGGACCTGTTTTTTAGCCTCTTCCTTTCAGACCTCCTCATGAATACACAATTGGAGCTTGCACAAAGACCTCATTGTTACCCCACTATTATCAATTCTCTTATCGACGATTCTCAAAACATTGCACAAAATATCCAACTGTTCTTTTCCAGTTAAGGGTTCTATAACAACTTCATTTTCTATATATTTGATTTCTGTAGCAGCTTTAATAAGGTCTTTATCATTAAATTGTTGATGTACCTCTATATTTTTTTCTTCAAATTTTAACAAATCTTTAATTAGCAATGGATTTCAAATATTTAATGCATCCAGTATTTGCTAAAGCTTCTTGATAGCCAATTCATAATCTGAATCAACAAATGTTTCTTCTGTATTTTCATCAAAAGAAAGCAAGGCAACAAAAGAAGGTAAGGCAATAGAAGAGGGCAAGGCAACAAGAGAAGACAAGGCAATAGGAGAAGGCAAAGTAACAAGGGAGAGTGAGATAACAGGAGATGGTAAGGCAACTGGAGAAAGTAAGGCAACAGGAGGGAACACAACAACTAGCATTCTGTCTTCATTATGAAGAGATATAATTTTTGTATAGAACCAGCAATTTGTGATTGTTCTAGCAGATACTTCATCCTATGCAACCTTTATCCATCTCATAGCTTGCAATTGGTTAACTTTATATATATCAATTGTTCTAGCTTCATTATGATCAATTGCATGTTGAAGTTGCATATGACAATAGTAAAGCTTGAAAGATGCAATAATACCAGCATCCATGGGCTGTATCTTTGATGATGTATTTGGAGGTAGTTTAAGTATCTTTATATTGGTTAGGTTGACTGCACTAGTAACATGTGAGGAGGCACCATCTATGATGAGTAAGACATGACGATTTGATTTTCTCATTTCTTTATTAAATTTTTCAATCTATTTTTGATAAAATTGATAAAAATATTGTCATAATTTCATTTAATAATTTTATTAATCTGATATCATAAAATACAATAAAAATAATTTTATTTGTACAAACCTATTTTAACAGAGCCAATACAGACTAATAATTCTTTTTTTTTAGATTTTTTTTTTAATTTTTTTTAATTTTTTTAATTTTTAATTTTTATTATTTATTTATTTATTTTTTTTTATTTTTTTTAAGTAGCAATAGGCTAATATAATAAATACTCATGGTATTACATCACTACGAAACTGTTAATATTCTCTTGGCCATACAGTACATAGGCAATATTTAATAATTTGCTTAGTCAACTAGTTGCTAATATGACTAATTATCTGATTATTATCTGAAAAAATATAGCAGTCATTCAAGCTTTTAGATTATTGCGATAATAGAATCCAAGTTGCTCCCCAGTTTTTTTTTTAAAACACCTAGGCTTTCTAGCATAACCAATAATGAAGGGTTGAAGCTTGTGTGTGCCATTAGCATTAGACATAAGTGCAATCATAAGTCATGTGCAGTCCTTTTTTGATTCTTCAATTTGGTGAGATGTGATAGTACGATCAGGAGCCATTGCATAGAATAAACCTGTCTCATCCATATTGTAGATATTGTGTAAGGTGTATTCATTGATTGTACAAATAATATTAAGAAGGTTTAGATCGATGGCAGCAGTATCAGCAGAGCTGCTCTCACTGTAAAGCCTAAAGTGATGAAAATTATATCTTTCCTGAAAAGCTTGCAACCATCTATTTGAGAATTTCAGTTGATTATTTTCTGGAATTTTTATTAAATCTGCTAATTTTTTATTCTTGACTTTAATTATATCTCCATTTAGACATACAGCCTGATGTTCACATTGTAAAACCCAATTTGCCAAAGCAGTATCTAATTCAGGAAACATAACAATGCGGCATTTTTTAACTTCAAAATCAGTTGTAAACATCATATTAAATTTTTTTTTTCTTTTCAGAATATCAGAAATTGTACTTTGACCTAAAGCTTTTAATAAATTAAATTTATTTTTTGCCCACTCTGCAAGTTTCTTTTGAGTAAGTTTGGAATTGGCATAATAATAATCACATATCAACTTTCATTGATCATTATGCAAATTCTCAGCAAAAACGACCTTATCTTTATTTTTTCCCACGATCATAATAGAATAAAATTTTAAAAAATATAATATGAAATTGAAAGAAAGGACAAAAAATGCTAAAAACTATTAAGATGAGCCTATCACTTATTTATTTATTTATAATTTTTACATGAATTTTGTTATTCTTAAGACTTTTCCACTTTCATTTACTACAAAATCTTGAAATACCAGACATCAGCATGTTATATAGTATGCCTACATGCATTTTGGAATAAATTAAAGTTTTGGTCCTTATTGTTACTATGTTATTTGCTTACTAATATAATTTGAGTTGTAGGATGTCCATAGTATTATTCAAAATCAAGTTTGTCATTTTTAAATCTGGTTTTTAGAATGATGCCTACACCTGTTATTTATTTCAAGATCTTATAGGAATATGAGTGCGATTCATCCTTTTGTTGAGTACTAATCATATTTTTGTCTTTGAAGAATATTAAATTATACAATGTTTTCTTTTTATCTAAATTATTATTATTTTTTTTTAATTCTAATGCTAATTTAATTTATATTTCTTTGCACCTTTTTTTAGATTAATGCTCCAAACTAGGCCAATGATCACATTTTTTAGTGCTATGAGTTAAAACCACAAGACTATTCTTTGGGAATGCAGTTTATACTTTCAGAGTTGGCATTTTACTGTATCTAATTTTTTCAATCCCAATTGGACATATGAATGATGCCAATAGAAAGAGAGCCTTCGTTTTTAAGTTAATGTAATTTTAATATTTATTTAAAAATGGAGGCGTTCTTTTTCCTTAGCAGCACTCATATGTGAGAGCAATTAGATATTAGTAATAGTTATCTTTAAAAAGATAATATTTTTAACATCAATGTTGATTTATAATAAAGATCATATTTTTTTATAATTATATGTTTGGTTAAATTATATATTGTCAATTCTGGTTTGGATACAAGCTGCCATAATGCCATTTATTAGATATTTATTTGGTAAGTAATGCAAACCCTGAAAGAAAAAAAAGCTTGTTCAGGTCATAAATAATGTAATGATTAACATGAATTTTGTATTACATATATGAATAAATGCATGTATATCTTTTATTCCTATTTGAGTCTATACCTGTACTGTATGAAACAATAAGATAGCTGTGCAACGTTGTCATGCAAAACCAAGAATAGGAGATGTGAGGAGCATCAGTATTGCATTTAGTAAATTTATAGGTTGTTGCAGCAGTGAAAATGTGGTCAATGCTTTGAAATGATAACATTGCAAATTCTAGTTATGATGCATTCGAAAATTTATTCAAACTGTATGTAATATTTTATTAATATTGCTAACTTTATTTAAATTTTGATCATAGCTTTTGATAACTCTGATTGCAATACTCTGAATTATGATTGCAAAAATAACTACAGTATGAAATAAACAATTAGAATCATTTAAATATGTGAAAATTATCTAGTAATATATGTACTGTATGTATAATAAATTAGCATTCGTAGAGATGTGGCAACCTAGTAAAGTGGTCAGGTTGTTAACCTCTCAAGTGGTAGGTTGGGTGTTCAAATCCCATCGACAGCGAAAATTTGAATAATCACCTATATAATATTTGTATTATGGCAACTGTTACTAATGATTGGGTTAGGATATCTGTAATAGCAGTTGCA